>WOVY01000944.1:67500-82500 GCA_013436015.1 Rhipicephalus annulatus | reverse complement strand
CCGCGCAGGTCATGGGATCGAATCCCGGCTGAGGCGGCTGCATTTCAGATGGAGGCGGAAATGTTGTAGGCCCGTGTGCTCAGATTTGGGGGCACGTTAAAGAACCCCAGGTGGTCGAAATTTCCGGAGCCCTCCACTACGGCGTCTCTCATAATCATATGCTGGTTTTGGGACGTTAAACCCCACAAATCAATCAATTCATTGCCAACAGCTATCGCTTCCATCACATCCACAACGACGACCTGCAGAGATACATAGAACCGCCAACTGCTTCGAACCTGAATATCTAATAGGATTTACACACAAATACTGAGTTTTTAGCAGGAACATCATCATCATCATTATCATCATGAGTCTGACTACATCCACCCCAGGACAAAGGCCTCTCCCATGTTCCACCAGTCAACTTGGTCCTGTGCTTGCTACTACCAATTTATACCCGCAAACTTCTTAATCTCATCTGCCCACCTAACCTTCTGTCTCCCCCTAACCCGCTTGCCTTCTCAGGGAATCCAGTTAGTACCCTTAACGACCAGCGGTTATCCTGCCTACGCGCTACATGCCCGGCCCATGTCCATTTCCTCTTCTTGATTTCAACTATGATATCCTCAACTCCCGTGTGTTTCCTAATCCACTCTGCTCTCTTCTTGTCTCTTAAGGTTACACCTACCATTTTTCTTTCCATAGCAGGAACATAGCCACCTCAAATTTCGTCTGCTTCGCAACGTTGTACGCGTGCCATACCATACGAAACTGAGCCCTAGGTGACCTTGAAGAAAAGTCGGTCACAAGTGACCTCTGCACGTCACACAAACACGCACAAACACACGCATGCGCTGTTCATGTTGCTCACCCGCGGGTACCCGCTGCTTCTTTGAAATACAACTCATATATATCATTTCTTTTCACGCCTTCTGTGAAATCGATTTTCCCCCGAACAACGGGGCAGACATTCCGAGAAAGCCACCCGATTCGCCAACGGCGACGTCGTCTGCTCTCGACGTCGTCTGCTTATCTTCGTCAGCGTTTGTGTGCCCCCGGGGTCCGGTTTTCCGATTTCGGTCACTGTCAAGGCAATGTTTGCCCAGCGATCCGCAACTTCTGAGACATAGACGAACGCGTCCGCGTCATTGCGGTCGCAGTATTTCTTTTCTTTTTTTTCTACGTCCACACGAAAAGTTGTCTAGGCCACAGGCAATATCTCTTAGGATGCTTCAGACGGGAACATACCCTAGTCTCGTAACCTATAGCCATTACTCCGATATTTCAGAACTTTGTCCAGACTGCCAGAATCGCAGTGATTTTAACCACATGCTCTGGAGGTACCCCTCTTTACAAAGAAAAAATGAAGAATGTTCTGGGAACTCCTTTCATTTAATGCTCGCGAGTCCGGCTCTCACACAACTCAAGGCTGTCCAGAAGGCCCACGATGCGTCGGTGAGGCTGGACCTCTCCGTCCCAACGTGGGAGCGGCCCGCGGTCCTACCTCTATAAAACGGGGGGTGGAATCCTTCAGTACCCCAATAAAGGTTTTTCATCTATCATCCATTAATCTAAACGTTCGTACATTGCGTAGGTCATCGCACGAGTATGTGAGCATGCGCTTTAGCGAACGGCTTCAATGGCGTTGCGCACCGTACTGAATGTTCGAGCTTGAGACTTCTAATAAACTTTTCACCGAACTGGATTGCACAGGAGGGTCTTCTGCTCCGCCAACGATCGGACCGAGTTATTAGTTTGAACGGGACGAAGCCGTGCCAACGAGGCGAGCGATGTGGCGGTATAAAGAGAGAGAGAGAGAGAGATAAAAATGCAAGGAAAGGCAGGGAGGTTAACCAGACGCACATCCGGTTTGCTACCCTGCACTGGGGAAGGGATGAAGCGGAGAAAAGTAGTTGCAGAGAGATGAGAAGGTACACACAATCACGAGCACACTCGGGGAGCACACACATTCTACAGGCGGTCGCTCAGGTTTGTTGACTTTAGGTAAAGTAGCAGTGCTTTAGTCGCTTTCTGCGCAACTGAGGCAGATGCCCAAGGTCCTAGTATCTTCTGCACACAAAATGGTCCGGGGTCAAGTCGATTCAAAACCATCCGGAGCTGGCATCGCTGTGTGTCGTAGCAAGCGCAGCTGCACAGGACGTGTTCGATGTCGCGGTGTACGATTCAATAAACGGTGGACGTGAAATGACCAACATTCCGCTCGTGCCTCAACTGACATGGTAACTGATGGATGAAAGAAAACGTCGACGCTCGCGCCACCTAATAATAGGTAAAAAAAAACAACGAAAAAGCACGAGTGAACTAGTTTGACGTGGGCCGGGCTCCTTCAGACATCATAAAAACAGCCCCGCCGCGGTGGTCTAGTGGCTAAGGTACTCGACTGCTGACCCGCAGGGCGCGGGTTCGAATCCCGGCTGCGGCGGCTGCATTTCCGATGGAGGCGGAAATGTTGTAGGCCCGTGTGCTCAGATTTGGGTGCACGTTAAAGAACCCCAGGTGGTCTAAATTTCCGGAGCCCTCCACTACGGTGTCTCTCATAATCATATAGTGGTTTTGGGACGTTAAACCCCATATATCAATCATCATAAAAACACTGAGAAGGATTACGGCTCGAATAAATACCGAGAAACATGAATGCATACAGATGCACATCCAAAGTGCCCGAAGATTATCACCTCGATAGGAAGGACATACGACGCACCCAGCAAGAAGTCAAGCAACTTGCCTAAATACGAGCTGAAACAAGATTCAAAGGAACCGACAACTGTCGACGACCGACAAACTGCCAGAACGGGTGATTCGATCCTGGTGGAAATTTTAAAAAAAACGTGAATTGCAATGACATATTCAAGCATCCCACTTCACGATCTGGGTAAGATTATATTTTTAATCGCGTTTAGAAGTGTCAAGAAACCGGTATGACACGTAGTCTAGCGGAGAAACTCTGAAGCTTGATTGTGGAGTCGTTCAAAATTCGACAACGCCTCCTAAAAAAGTTATGTCTGGAACGTGAGCCGCGAACGCGCTGCCCTGCCCTCTGATTTTACCCTCCTCCTTCGGTACGAAAGCGAGCGCCTCCGACGGTCACCCCCTGCGAACACAGCAATGCTCTAACAATTGCCTCCGAGCAGCTGGGACGTCACGTGACAGAGCGGTAAGGCTATGTCACGTGACTGAGCGCTACGGAGGTGAGCGGTCTCAAGCGGCGGCCGGTCGCAACATAAGCCAGGAGGCATGGCCTCCGAGATTGCATGCTGGCAGGAGGCTTCCAATTGAAAAGAGAGCGACGTTCCAGGTATATTTTTTTCTAGGAGGCGTTGAATTAGATCATGTACATTAATAATTATCCCCCCTCTGTCCTGTGCAGCTAACGAGATTAAAAAAAAAAGTTGCCCGCTGATAAGCGGCGCAGGATTCGCTCCATCCTCGCGGCCACTGTCGGCACATGAAGAGTCACGGCGCATGCGCGCGGAGTGCGAGCATGCGCAGCGAACTGTCGCGCCGAAGCGCCAATCACTCGCGCTCTCGTCTCCCACTGTTAGCAGCAAGTGCTGCGCGTGTAGATCACCTCGAGTGCCGTGCGCATTGGATCACTGCAGATCGAAATTTTAGAATGTAAGTTTTTGACGCCGTTTTCCTCGTTACCATTGCGCGGCTTGACACACTGACTATAGTAGGCTTTCCGTTGCGTTTGAGCGAGGAAATACCCGAAAAATTCGAAGCTGGTCGATCCTTTCAACGTAAGGGACCGACACTCAACACTTTACTGCGACGACGCGGCAGACTGCGCAAGTTTTTTACATCGATCTAACCCTTGCCATCATAATCATCATCATCATCATCATCATAGTAGTAGTAGTAGTAGCAGTAGTAGTAGTAGTAGTAGTAGTAGTAGTAGTAGTAGTAGTTGTTGTTGTTGTTGTTGTTGTTGTAGCGGTAGTAGTAGCAAAAGAAGAAGGCATCACATAGTCCTCATGAAAAGAAGGGAGTAAATAAATAAATAAATAAATAAATAAATAATAAAATAGTGTTGATTATGATGGCACTCGGAAGAAAATAACGAGAGAGCCGTTCCTGCTTTCATTAACCGCATTATTTAGAGACGCTGATTATAATAAACCATTCGCGCGTTCACCGCCTCGCTGTCTGGTGTTCTTACAGCATAAAACTAACTAAAAACAATTTTTTTGGCCAATCCTCCACTCATGGGCACCTGTCATGCATTGAACGAGCATCATCACCATTACCATTCGCGTTGCGTTCGGCATCGGCGAGCTTGCTGGCGCTGGCCTCTGGCAGGACCTGCCGAGGAGCGGCCCAGAGGTCACCCAGCCACACCTTGTGCCCCACTCGAGGTCCGAGGAGGACAAAATGGCCGCCCAGGAAGAAGAGTAAGTGCGTCTGGCGAAATCCTCATCCAGTTTCATCGGCGTACGATCTACCGCGGTGCCATCACGCACGCGAAGCTGTAGTCAAAAGAAAAAAAAAGACCTGATTTGATGGCATCATTTGTAGTATGCGAAAGTGAATTGGTCAGCTAGCAGATCGCAAAAGATTACATGCTACGACACGCCAGCTGGCCCGAAAAGAGTGTTCCCCCTCATCGTCATTGCTACGAGCGGCGCTGGCTACCAGTGCCAGCTTCAAACGCACATAAATACCCCATAATGTGGACGGGTCGAAGACTGCCACCGTAGCTATATAGGTTGCAGAGCATCGGCCACTTTAACCGAATGTTGTAAGTTCGGTTCCTGCCCGCAACAAGTAGTCATTTTATCCCCTTTAATGTTCCACATTATCATCACGATTACTAGTAAACTAATGCGAGTTAAAAATGTACGGGGGGGGATATATTCCTTGGCTTCGTTAGGCAGTGTCTAATAAAGAAAACGAGCCCATGACCTATTCCCATTATTTCTTCTTTAATTTTCTTTCCTTCGCTCACACAGACGAGCTTGTTTCTCGGAAAGCAAAGAAATCCGTTGCCTGAAGAAGAAAACAGTGTTGCCGGCCCCACCGCGGTGGTCTAGTGGCTAAGGTACTCGGCTGCTGACCCGCAGGGCGCGGGTTCGAATCCCGGCTGCGGCGGCTGCATTTCCGATGGAGGCGGAAATGTTGTAGGCCCGTGTGCTCAGATTTGGGTGCACGTTAAAGAACCCCAGGTGGTCGAAATTTCCGGAGTCCTCCACTACGGCGTCTCTCATAATCATATAGTGGTTTTGGAACGTTAAACCCCATATATCAATCAATCAAAACAGTGTTGCCGCAAGGCGAAAACAATGAAGACAATAGCCGTAACTAGGGCAGCTAGCTCCCCCATCAGCTGGCTTAGCGCAACTCCACAAAGCACTGGCGCAAACAGGCGCGACCGCTGCAGCGAGCGAATCGACCCTCGCGCTGTCGCCGCTACAAAGCAAAGTGTAACACGCACAAAGGTATGAACTGTTCGCTAATCTCTGTCAAGAGGGGGCGCGCGCGACCGCACCCGGCTCACCCGGAGACTCAGAGCATAGAGTTTCCCAAAATTAACTAGAGGGCACTCTGGCGCTGCGATCGTTCAGCGACCATGGGAATGATGGTATAGTACACACATTTGCCTAGTCTTCGTGCTTGCGGGCGGCGAATCGTACTTGCGGCTTCGTTTATTGCTGATTACGGTTTTGTTTTGAAAGAAAGATTCAACTCTTTTGAACTTCGCGACCCGATTTGGAAAGGTAAGTCTAAAAGAATAAGCTGGTGAAGCGCAACCACTGCACATTTGCTGATTGTTGGCCGCCCAGACAACTCATTTGGCTCCCACCCACACGATTGAAGCGCGTAGCCCGATCTCCAAAGGAGATCCGCCAAAGGTTGTTCGAGGCGAAAGGTAAACTGATCACGGAGGCCATATAAACCAGCTAAGGTGCCTCCGATCTTGGAGGCAGAACAATACCACGTTTAAGTGCAAAACGTTTTCAGATGGCGCTGGGGCAGGATCAGTACAGCGATTGAAAAGGTGAAAAAAAAAAGAATACGACTTTCATCTTCAAGTCATTTAAAGTGAAATGCATAAGGTACCCTGTGGCCATTCTTTTAAAACTAACCTGGCCCTTTCGCAGTTTATCTGGATAACATCCAGTTTTGTCCACCGATGTGCTTTAATATAGCATCGGTTGGCAAGAACTGCCAACCGATGCCCGCTGATTTTCAATGCTTCTTTCCGTTATTTGGCAAAATGCATTCGAATAAATGTTCTTTTGAGCTACATTCAAATTATACAAGATTCCCTTGAACTTTAAGCACGTTCCTTTTATATGAAATAATAAAGACAGACATTTCTTAATTTAAAAGGCACTTGTAAACGTGCTTTCAGTTTCAACGTTAGCAGCTGGTAAATGAGTTGAGCGGAAGTTTTCTCGGGTACACCGCTTCCAATCTTGCAGATTCGCAGTTTTCAATGCTACTTTAATGCTTCTTTTATTTAGCACAGAGAGCACGAACTTGGCTTCCTACAGCTACACACTTCCAACTCCATCCAAAAAAGGGGGGCCACCGCCACTGTCGTCCGTCGAACCCGAAACCTCATGCCTATATAAATGAACGCCAGAGCAACTTTGCAACGCGCTCCTGCTGTAACGAGCTTCGCTCGTTACTCTGGCGCGAATTATTTTGGCGCGAATATCTCCGCGTGTTTCGTAAGTTTCTTTTTTTTTTATTCTTTTCCCCCAAAACAGCGAGTCTCAGGAGACATAATGGTATACACGACGCTCTCTCCGATAACACCTCTAGTCTCGTTTCAACGTCCGCGAGCATTAAAAGCACGACCCTGGAGTTTCACAATTATAGTACGCCCACCGTTCGTAGCACATGTCGAAATTTATGGACGTGTATATTATAAATTGCGGAGCAGGCGCGAGCGAAATGGAACAATTTCCGGTCCAGTGACTATGCGACGTTTGTGCGAAGAAAAATAAAAAAGAGAGATTACACGACGTCCACAGTAGAAAAAACTGGACAAGATAATACAAAGGGGAAAATAATGTCATTCGGTTAAGAATGACATTATTGACAAGAAACTGGACAAGGAACTGAAAATGACAAGAAACTGGACAATATACAAAGAAAAAAAATAATGTCATTCGGTTAAGAATGATATCATCGACAAGAAACTGGACAAGAAACTGAAAATGACAAGAAACTGGACAAGATACAAAGAAAAAAAAACTAATGTCATTCGGTTAAGAAAGAGATCGAACATGTCACCTGTGCAAAAGGGTGAAAGAAAGCAACTACACGTCGCATGTGCTCAAGAAAATGGTGATACGGGGCGTTTGTGAAAGAAAAAAAGAAATAGGAACTACACGTCGTCTGCGTAAAGCAGCCTTCCGCAGAGACGTGCAGACGCCGATTTCCTCTACCATATATACCGGCTCACACACGTTGCCCAACCGGGTATATGACGCTCGTCGAGTCGGCTCTATAACCCGAATTGATCAGCGCGCTAACATGTCCCGCCCCTAACGTCACTTAAGATAAAAAAAAAGAAATGAAAAGCCGCGACCCTCTGCATCGTCGAGGAGCGTACCGGCGACGCCAGGTGGCAACGCGTTCGGATGGCGTCACGCGAATATGTTTGGCACGAAAGGTGCGAAAACGCTGTCCCGACTAAATAGATGACATATATGTAATATAATGTAGTAAGACGGTAAGTTGGGCCAGTTGGTTAGGATCCATCGTGAACTTACAAAAAAAGTAATGTCATTCGGTTGAGAATGACATTATTTACAAAGAAAAAAAAATAATGTCATTCGGTTAAGAATGACATTCGGTTAAGAATGACGTTTAAGAATGACATTAAGTAAGTTCACGATGGATGTAATATAAACCCGATTGAGTCGGTCCTATACGTAGACGGCGAATAAATCAAAAGTCACTTTGCGAGAAGAAAGAAAAAAAGAAAGCAATATAGCTAGAGATGGACGAACAATCCGCAGGATATCTAACTTATCCGCGTATTCTGACAAAAGCTTTACGTAGAGAAGGCGGGGGGAGTAGGGAAGTTCACTTGCATTGTACGCTATCCTCAGATGGGCGCAGGGGGCTTACACTGAAGTAATATATCGTACCACTTTTAAAACGTCGTTTCGGAGACCGCAGCCGGCCGACAACGCGCGGAGAAGGGGACGCAACTTGGATCGAAGTCGGTTCCCTGGAAGACGGAAGGCGGTGTCATATAGGCGTGAACGACGTCACGCCCCCCAGGACGATACAGCGATGTCACGTGGGGCTGATGACGTAAGCCGAAAGCGGTGAAACGTAAGTGTAGGTCATCGAGAACCATAGTCGCTCGTCGGCATTGAATTTCTTCGTGCCCAGTTGTCCATATATGTATATAGAAAAAAAAAGGCAAGCGCTATAGATTGTTGCTAATGGTCGAGACACGACCGCGATTGTCCTCAGTGTGTGTAGCGTGCCAAAGAGAAATGCGAGAAAGGGTCATTTAGTTTCCAAAACTATCGGTCTTGGGTTTGGCGTGGCCTTCACGTTTGTCCTGAGAACTCTTGAGTGAGTGTGTCAGTTGCGCATCTCGCTTCATGAGATCCGCTTTGGGGACACAATGCTCAACTGCTGGCCCACTTAGAACCACTACACACTGTTGTGTTGCGCTCAATGGTTGGTTGATTCATCGATCGATTGCGTAATTAAATCGATTGATTGATTGATTGATTGATTGATTGATTGATTGATTGATCGATCGATCGATCGATCGATTGAGTGAGTGAGTGAGTGAGTGAGTGAGTGAGTGAATGAGCGTGCGATCGAGCGGTGGAAAATGTGTGCGCGCGAGCGTGTATGTGTAAATATATGTGCATCTGTATGAGCCAATATGCGTGTGGTTGAATGTGGGTGCGTGTGTGGGCGTCTAATCGTAAGAATTCACGTTTGTATATCAGAGCGCGAGGATGTTTGCGTGACGTTTGCGTGTGCAAATGAGATCGTGTGGCGCAACGCTGTCATGCGAGCACGAGCCGTTGCCTTCACGAAACCCAAGCGCACCCACGCTATAGATTTTGAACGCGCGCCAAGGCAGTGACATTACTAATCAGTTCGCAGCTGCAGACTCGGTCTGACCTTGAAAGAAGACCACGCTCGTAGACTACGTGACCTCCACCTATAACGATACGGCTACGCGATTTGTGCTCGCTCCGATAGGACTCAGCTCCTGCATTATTGCGAAAGCTCTCGAGTGACGACGCCTGCAATGACAAAAAAAAAGCAATAACCGTTTCTCTGACAACGTATACACTCTAAACAGTTCCAAACCAGAGTCATTTGCAATCATTCTTAAGCGAACCTTGTACGTTTGCCGCGGCAGGGAGCGAACCCAGGACCTTCGCCTTAGCTTTAGAGCACAGTCACCACCGTACTACCGCGCAAGAACAACTCGTGGAAGTTCGCGCTTCGATCTCAACAATAATAACAGAGTCGCATAGCGAACTGTAGATCACGATTAAGCCCGACTGTGATTAAATTCGCGGACCATGACTGACTCTTTTCTGCAGCTCGGAGAATATATAGCGCCCATCACGATCGAGAAATTCGATCCAGATCACGTCCGATCTCAATCAAAAGTGAACACGTGAAACCGGAATGCACGGTCTCAAACTCGGTAATACCTCGGTTTTTTGACGTCACGACATGTAATACTGAGAAGTCATCGGTGCATAAAGGCAAGATGGCACTGCCCATGAACTTAATATCATCTACAGCGACCATTACTGTGCACTACCTTTATACAAGGATGTGACCTTTAATATTAAACAATTTGAAGGATCCTAACACATCATTCTGAGGGCGTATAAATGCACAGAATGTTAACGCGTAAATTACACGCATCGACAGTTGCACGTAAGGTTGCCGCCCACTATCACAGAGGTCTGCGATATACAGCGGTGGAGTCGATATTCGACACACCTGCCTAAGGAAAACTATTTGTGCATTACTCCTCTACCCGAATACATTCTCCGCTGCATTGAGTCGCTCCTCGTTTCCTCCACACAAGACACCTTCTTTCATTCATTAAGCGTCCATTGTGCTGGTGCAAAGCGCGGCTATCTGTTTTACGCATGGCGCGTCCTATTCAGTTACTTTCTATACCAGTCGGCGAGTCACGCAGTTTGGTTTTCAATAACGCATTTCGAATACGACGGAAGTACAAGGGACTCCCTCTAACTCCCATCTCCAATCTAACGCGAATCCCATATAACTCCCACGCTAGGCACTGTATTTTCTCGCATATAACCGGACCCCGCATAGAACAGGCACCCCTAGCTTTAACACCACAAAATAACAAATAAATAGCCGATATATATATATATATATATATATATATATATATATATATATATATATTCAAGTAGATCCTCCGTGAGCGGTCACATCGGGGTTTATTTCGACGTTTCGGCCTAGAGTCTGGCCTTCATCAGGATTCTGATGAAGGCCAGACTCAAAGCCGAAACGTCGACATAAACCCCGATGTCACCGCTCACGGAGGATCTACTTGACTACTAGCAACGCTACGGCCACTCAACCACCATGCCTGCCTATATATATATATATATATATATATATATATATATATATATATATATATATATATATATATATATATATATATATATATATATATATATATATATATATATATATATATATATACATATATATAAGGGAAAGAATTGTGGGCTCGTTTTTCCGTGTTTTAACACAATCTTATTGAGATCTAACAGACAGTAATGCCAAGGAATGTACAGGGGAAGTTATTAGAACCAATGGGATGTAAATAAGAAGAAAGAAAAGTGGATGAAAAAATAACCAGCCGTGGGCAGGTTATATATATATATATATATATATATATATATATATATATATATATATATATATATATATATTGCTAAGGTGTCAATGGGCTAACACCGAGAAACAAGAAACGAAACTCCACTTATCCAACCATCGTCACGCCATTTAGAGTGCCAGTGCGCTGTGTGTTTAGAGAAATTTATTCTCAGCAACTGTGAACATCAATTGCAATCCAGCAGAACTTCGCGACGAAACACAACAACCATAGAAAGACCAAAAATATGTACACGGAACACAACATACACAAATACGATACGCCATTAATTACGATACGTTGAATCAACTACGGTCCCCCTTATAAAGATGCTCCTTACAGGGCGCGAAAAAGAAGATGCTTACGGAAGGTACTCTATTTTGCGGAGTCGATTCTGGCAGCCGTTTTAGAGTCACGGCCAATCACGGCGCACCACGGGTGTCTTCCATCATCCTATTGGAGGATGACCCGAGCCTCAGCTCATCGGGCTGACGCTGGCAACCAAAACACTCGGGATAAAGAGCGTTGCTCTGAGCGGGTCAACGGCGGTGAATAACTGGGTCATCTTCGTTAGGATGTTGACCTGTTGCCGGGTCTGCAGGTCAACTCCTTTTTTCTTAAAGACGCGGTAGCCACGTACCGGAGTCCAAACCAAACGTGGATGGTGTTACTGACGTAAGCGGACTTGAGCAGTAAATAGGGGTGGTATACTGTATATTTTGATTCCTCTGCATGCCAGCATAAACGTGCGCCCACAGCGCGCTCTGTCGTCCTCGCGTTATGACAGTAACCACTCCGATCCGGATAGGGACAACGGTTCCGATGTAGTAGAAAGTGCGGCGTCGAACATGGAGCTTCCTCCAATATTTACCAGGGGGAAATGCGGCGCTACGATCGTTCGGTCACCATGTGAATGACGGGTAGTACATGGTTTTGTCCAGTTTTCGTGTTTGAGGCTTTAAACGTACTTTCGGCTTTGTTTGTTGGTTTGCTTAGTTTCTTTTTTCTTTCGGTTAAAATGACAGCCTTGTGAGCCGATTTTAATTTGTGGCCATAAAAGGCTCGAGGTGGTAAAATTTGACTGATTACCTTTTTTTTAATAAACACTTACTTTAGATGTGAAAAAGACACATGGAGATGACGGAGCGAAGATCAGGCAAATTACCAACATTGACATGCTAACTGAAACGCCATGCGTTGTAGCTCTCATAGAAACTAGCGCCAAGTTTCCCTCTAGTGCCCTATTAAGAAACCTGTGTGGAACACACAAGCTTCCTCCAGTGGAACACATAAGGGAGGGAGGGTAGGGAGAGTAGGATGTGTTCCACACACCCTATCCTCCCTCACTGTTTTTTTTTCGTAGGGGTGGTCCCATTTGCTGAAGGCCTTGACTATTCGAAAAACAAAGTCACGGCCTATTTTCATTATTTAATATCGGTAAACCACCACCCTCCAAGGACAAAGGGATAAATCACCCCTTTTGCCTTTTCCATAAGACACCACCCTCCAAAGACAAAGGAATAAATCACCCCTTTCTACCTTTTCGGTAAGACACCACCCTCCAAAAGAAAGCGGATAAATTACCCCTTTTATCTTTTAGGTAAAACCTTATCCCCAACACTCGGGAAAGTAGAATGGAAAAGCGACGCTCCCTGTACGTGTGTACGCTTGAAGAGTTCACGATTAACGGGCTATACAAGGTGCTGCAAACTGCATATAAGCCGCTTCCATTCCGCATTGCAAATGATACACTCATGATTCCATGACCTCGGTGTTATACACAACGCCAAAAGTAACAGACTAAAACCCAAACCACACGCACGAGCCATAACGACTCAGCGCGTGGCACGAAGACATCGAGTCGCGCAGGCGACGACCGCAACATACATTGTGGTGCGGGACAACCTTGCGGTGCGCAACGCAAGAAAGCTGACAGCACTATAGCTCTCGACTTTGTGTGATCACGCGACCCAGCCTCCTCGGCTGACGCGGACGGGAGAGATCGCACGCAGAAGCGTTTCGGGAAGTACGTGGGGTTTGGACTCAAGGACGAAATGACAACCCTTAACACCTCTCTCTTTGGACGACAGCGCAGCTTTGATCTACTGAACTTGCCCCACGCCATCTGCTGACGCCGACAAGAGCTCTCGCCAGTGGTGCCTCATCCTCGGACTCCTGCAACCGTGTCCATCTTCCCGTGTTCTCCTTACTTCCGTCGTTCGCTGTCTCTGCGCCTCGCTTTCTCCTTCCTCTCTCTCTCTATCTCTTTACCTTTTAATCCTATCCTTTTATTCCTTTCTGTACACCCATTCCTCGTGAGCTGCCCCGCCGCGGTGGTCTAAAGGCTAACGTGGTACTCGGCTACACTCTAAAGAAATATCGAGTAAACAGAGTGTCTTTTTGTCCCACAACAATAATCGTCATCAGGCTTGCGTGCGCTTCCTTTCTTGAAAACTCGGCGCTGGCCACTTTCCTATCGAGAATGCAAGGTAACCCTGATAACGGGCATGTCGATCGTGACCGGAATGTACCGGGCGCGGGGCGATAGCGCGAGGATGGAACGCAATATAGATGACGATTATTGTTGTGGGGCAAAAAGACACCCTTTTTACTCGCTCTATTTTAGAGTGTACTGACCCGCAGGTCGCGGGTTCAAATCCCGGCTGCGGCGGCTGCATTTACGATGGAGGCGGAAATGTTGTAGGCCCGTGTGCTCAGATTTGGGTGCACGTTAAAGAACCCCAGGTGGTGAAAATTTCCGGAGCCCTCCACTGCGGCGTCTCTCATAATCATATGGTGGTTTTGAGGCGTTAAACCGTGCACATATCAATCAATCAACCCTCGTGAGCAACTATTGAGGTGTCCTCCCGCTGAGAGACAGTTACGGGACTCACTTTTCTCTACTTCTCATTTAGCGGCACGCGTGCCAAACATCGCGTGCAGACGCGTTTCCCCGCGAACTTGCAGTTGGCACTTAACGAAGAAACGACCTGCCTGGACAGCTATCTCTCAGCTAGAAGCCGTGCGCGTGCCGTATTCATAAGTGGCGCCCCATACGTGCCCAATAACCAGGTGAGCTATTCCGACTTTTTTTTCTTCGCCGCAGTGCCCCTTTCCATTCGATAGTAGACGTTCCTGTTGCCCCCGTTTCTTAGCTCCTGTACGTGTTCCGCACCTTCGTTCTTTCCGTGATGACGCTAAACGTAACCCGACACTACAGGAAAATCTGGCCCACGCACGCGTCCGTGACTGCGTGGATACATTATACAAGCTGTTTCTTTTTCAACGTGCCGTCGCAGTCGAGTGTGGGCGTACGCGGAAATTATGCGGGTATGCGTATAAGTAAAGTAAACGTTGAATTCGTTTAAAATTTCCTTCTTGTCTTTTTGTAAGCCCTGTCCCGGTACAGCAACGACACGCATGCACGGTTGTGCGGGACTCCCGAGGCGGCCTGTATTTTTACGTTAAAGCGGCCAAGGGAAGCGACTGCCTTCCGCAAACTGCTGCATACGTCGAACAGAAACGTATAGTAAAAGAACGGAGAACAAAAGTAAAGTAAACGTTGAATTCGTTTAAAATTTCCTTCTTGTCTTTTTGTAAGCCCTGTCCCGGTACAGCAACGACACGCATGCACAGCGGTGTGTGCGGTGGTTGCGAGGCGGTCTGTATTTCACGTTAAAGCGGCCAAGGGAAGCGACTGCCCTCCGCAAACTGCTGCATACGTCGAACAGAAACGTATAGTAAAAAAAGAGAGCACAAAAATAACTGCTTAGCTAGGCAACACACGAAAGTGACGAGAAGGTGTGCGGTTGCTTGCTCAATTCGCGCACACGGTGCAACGGGGTTCTGTATATATATATATATATATATATATATATATATATATATATATATATATATATATAAAATAAGGGAAAGAAGTGTATACCTAAGGGCTCGTTTTTCCGTGTTTTTAACACAATATTAATGAGATATAACAGACAGTAATGCCAAGGAATGTACAGGGGAGGTTATTAAAACCAATGGAATGTAAATCAGAAGAAAGAAAAGTGGATGAAAAAATTACCAACTGTGAGCAGGAATCGAACCTACGACCTTCGAATTACGCGTTCGATGCTCTAACC
>WOVY01000944.1:0-65000 GCA_013436015.1 Rhipicephalus annulatus | reverse complement strand
CGAGTATTCCGTTTGTCCGTGTTGACATTGGTTCAGACTTTCGAAGTGAACGCCAAGGTTTATCTCTATGATCTACGGTATTCATGACAATATGCATAAGAAAACCTACAGCATCAGACAGAACACGTCCTGAAATATTTATTGTTTGATATCTCTGTTGTGACGTCCCAAAACCGCCATATATGATTACGAGAGACGCCTTAGTGGAGGACTCCGGAAATTTCGATCACTTGGGGTTCTTTAACGTGCACCCAAATCTGAACACACGGGCTTACAGAATTTTCGCCTCCACCGAAAATGCAGTCGCCGCAGCCGGGATTCGATCCCGCAACCTGCGGGTCAGCTACCGAGTGCCTTAGCCACTAGACTAGCTTACCTTAACAAATTTATGGTAATGGGAAATCCTTGTACTGCCGGCCTATGTAGAGTTCGTTGCGCAACACGTTTCATTCGGTCGTCATCACACGAGCCGACATCTCTAATGCACCGCTAGAAATAGGCCCCTCACTTGAAAACCCTGTATAAGTTTCGAGTTATTTCGGTTCCTTCTTGTTAGATCGTGTCGTTCGTGAAGTTATTGCGTCCTGCAGTATAGATGTTGGAAGTCGGATTTCACTTTTTGAGAAAGCTGTACCCTAAATATGTTCAGAATCGCGCTGGGCGTCCTGCAAGTAAAGCTGCTGCGAGCGCTAGTTGGTATAACGCAGCTTCTCGCAACAGACGATGCGTGGAGCGATGTCATAGATTAGGACTTACACAGAGCATGACGGCGACAGCGACGGCGACACCCCGCCGATAGTGTCCCTACTACTGTTTTTAGGTTAGAAAAGCAATGGAAAAGCCAACGCTGTCATCGCGCCTGGATAGTGCATTCATGACAACAGAACGAGCAAAGGACATACAGATCCGAACAACACGAACGATTGCTTGAGTTGAGTTGAATAAACTTTATTTGCCCAACGCTTGTGGCTGTGCCCGGGGCTATAAGCTGCCAGGGACACATCGTTCGAGGAACATCTTTTGAGGGCCTCGGCGACGGCCCTGGCCCGCTGACAGCCCACACCTGGGCTTCGAGGGCCTCGCTGAGAAGGGCGGCTTGCCATCGCTCAGCAAGGCGCCCCATTTCGGTGAGTCCCTCAGTTGACGTAATCCTTTCGCGTGACCCATCATCTCTTTCGCATTGCCAAAGTATATGTGCCATATCAGCCCGTTCGTGCGCGCACCACGGGCACACAGGCGACAGGTGCAGCCGAACGATTGCGGCGTCTTGATTTTTTTTCCTGCGTCCCCGCCTGAAGACCTGCTTTTATCTTAACCATGAATCCGTGCCAACCGGCTTAACGTTCCAGTGTCCTCGATACTGCCGTTATCGGTCGAAGCGTGCGTGACGTTGAATGGAAAGGAACAAGGAACCACTGCTACACTTTCGTATCAGTGATGTAGCGGGGGTTACCTTCACGACAGTTTTCGTGTATCCCGCATGTACTACACTCCTGTTCTCCGCCTCACCGCGAACTTGCTTCCGGAGAGCCATACATGTGGGCACCCGATAAGCTTTTTCCAGACGTTACTATTCATACGAGAAGAGCATGCCTGCGGCTTTGGATCGATGGACGACTGGTAACCTCGAAATGTGATCGTAAGCAGCCTATAGTCGAGGGAGGTTCGTTCTATGTTCCGGGTCAGTCAGCTTCGCAGCGGTTCTCACGCTATTCCTTAAGAATCAGCGTTCATCTAGAGAAGATCACGAGAAAACGCATCTTGTCATGCCAGCCCTTTCGTTTTTATGTTTACTTATTTAAAGCTTCAAATAATGCCCTGAAATTAAGAGTAATAACAAGCATAGGTTCTAAGCTCATGCAATTGCCTTGTTTTACTGATGTTCTCGAAAAGCGATCGAGCAGCTTTGGCGACTTCTATAGTCCTGCACAGCCAAGGTGTGTTGAGCCCCTGCATATACACTCTACACCAAATAAAGAGGCATTGAAAAAAACGTTTATTGCGCTATAGAGAGAGAGAGAGAGAGAGAGAGAGAGAGACTACACAAGTATCATGTGATTCAAGTATATGGCACCTAAAAGATAAATCTCAAGAGGGGGGGAACCTTAAAAGGGGTGTGCGTCGCCCCTCCACCTTATAACAAAGGGGGAGGGGGTGTCAGGATCCCCGAATGCTCAGCAATTTACGCCAGCGTCATAACATGCCCTCCTATCCAAACTTTTGACCTAAATGGCTTATGAAGCGTGTATCGCTAAGCTAGTCCGCCCAACCCTCCTCTGGAATCGTGACTTTTGAAGAAATATAAGACACCAGTAGTTCCCTGGCATGCCGCGTTTATTCGCATACGAAGGGCGTACGTTAACATCGGTTGGTAATGAGTCAATTTGTCTGGTTCTCAATTTAAAGATACTTAATAGTGGCCTATACAGACATCGCGTAAGCGAAGTAATGACGAGGGCACTGCGCTTGTAGGGAAGGGCAGCGACAAAGAGACAAAACAAAAAAAACCACCGTCTCACCTTTGAAGACGGTGTCGTTTAGGGGCCATTTGAACGATAAAGTACGGGAACGCACGAGTTTTGCTTCGACCGGTGTCCTTTCATTCTCTCCGCAGGGTGAGCGCCAAGGACGCCGAGACCACGGCAATGACCGAGACGACCGTGGCCCAAATTGATGCAGGTGAAGTCCCGGAAATAACTTCCGGGCCGCTTGCCGCGAACGAAGAAGCGCCGGAAGTTTCCCCTCCTTCCGCGAAACCGTCGCCGCGCGCAACCGTCAATCCGTCGGAGGAGCCGAAGCAGCCGAAGTCGCAGTCGGACGCGACACAGGTGTGAACAGGTCTTCGATTATCGCCTTGGTGGTGTCAACGCACGTGTTGCGCGATCTCGGTGAACGTTATAGAACACCAGATCGTCGAAATTTCCGAATCCTTCCGCTACGGCGTCTCTCATAAATCATAATCATATCGTGTTTTTGGGACGTAACACTATATTATTATTATTATTATTGCCCCGCCGCGGTGGTCTAGTGGCTAAGGTACTCGGCTGCTGACCCGCAGGGCGCGGGTTCGAATCCCGGCTGCGGCGGCTGCATTTCCGATGGAGGCGGAAATGTTGTAGGCCCGTGTGCTCAGATTTGGGTGCACTTAAAAGAACCCCAGGTGGTCGAAATTTCCGGAGCCCTCCACTACGGCGTCTCTCATAATCATATAGTGGTTTTGGGACGTTGAACCCCACATATCAATTATTATTATTATTATTATTATTATTATTATTATTATTATTATTATTATTATTATTATTATTATTATTATTATTATTATTATTATTATTATTATTATTGATGCCAAATAAACGATGCCGTTATGACTACATGGCATGCATCTTATACGACACAGCTGTACCTTAGTTTTATATCATGATATAGTGATTTTATGGCAGAATGATACGTTGTTACGCAAAGGCTGTTACACATATATGCTATATGTTCTATCACAGATATTTCGTTTCATCTATTTACCTATACCCGGAGGAGTATTACACAGGGAGTGATTACGTCAACAAAAATTACAGAATTTCTCCACGAATAAATCTTGTCGTTTCTTCGATGAAGGCAGCTCAGGTGGCGATGCAACCGATGTGGCGGGAAAGGTTCAGTCTCCTCGGCTGTGCGACGGAGAACTTATCACAAGCAAGAGACAGTGTGGGTGCACTTGAACGAGCAGCCTTAGATAAATGGCCCATGCACAGTGAAATCCGCATATATAGGAGGTAGAATGTAATGTTTTTGGCGAAGTGAATTTTTAAGGAATTTATTTTATGATAAGCTTCCGATACGACTGCACTGTGTTATAAGTAACACGGACATACGTTATAACACGAACCTACACTTGCGGACTGTACGTCGATGCACCAAGGTTAACTGGTTTTTTTGGTTTTTTTTTTGTTTTGGCTACGCTGCACGTCTTCTAGAGAATATAACTCGAAGCCCATCTTTTGCATGTTGCTTTGTCAGACTACATTGTCACCATTATTGCTCTTGCTGAACCCTTATTCAAATCACCTGTTACTTTTTGTAAGAGTCCATATTTGACACGTATCGTAACCTCCATTTAAAGAGATTTACAGCGTTGTGCGTTTACGATGCTCAGCTGGCAACCCGAGGGGCGATCACCATCGCTGCGGTCGTATTTCGATGGGAGGCAAAATGGTTGACGCCCGAGTATAAAGTGCGATATAAGTGCACGTTAAAGACCAACTGCGGCGATTTTTCGACCATGTCAAGATAATGGTGTTTCTATGATCCTGAGGCTGTCTTGTCACGAACCGTATAGCTGAAATGCTCAGGATATTCGGAAAATGTTTTAATAAGCAAAAAAGGTGCAATACCGAAACCGAAACCAAACCAGGCTCCCTGTCTGCGTATGACGTACAATTCGGTAAGAACAGGACGTCATACCTTGGTCTCGGTGGCGCGGAGTACGAAAACTGTGAAAACCAGACCAGCTAAGCGCCGGCCAAACACCACAGAGGAAGGAAGAAAGCTTTGCCTTGCTATACCCCTGCCTAAAACCACCACCGTCGCTTTGTGGCCAGCACAATGAACGCTGTAGCGGCCGAAGTAGCGATGTCATCGGCTGCGTCACTTCCGTTGACATGCTAAACATGACGTCACACACACACAGAGAGAGAGAGGGGGGAGAGAAAGAGAGAGAAACAACCTTTATTTACGCATCCGGCGTGCGGGAAGTCACCGGCCACGCAGAGCGCGGGTATTCCCTATCTGAAGACTATAGCTAATAGAGTCCTATAGTCCCAGGGCCTAGATCATGAGGACTTAGTGCTCCGGCTAAACCTTGGATACTCGGGCTCCTCCACTCCCGTTGTCCAGGGCGTCGGCTCCCTTTTTCCTCTGCTTTGTCAGGGCCTCCTCAAGCCGCTGGATGGCCCTTCGTTGCGTTGTTGAGTCTTCGGAGCGTATCCATGCTCCCGTCACAGAGGCAGTGTTGCCAATGATTCTGGAGAGCGAGGTGAGCTTTTCGGGGCAATCTCTAAAAATTCATTTGCAAACAATCAGTGCATCTCTCAAGCCTGTAATTTGGCATAAATGACTGAAATGTGCAGTGGAACGCACCCAGCGAATTTCATTGAAATCCATTGACCTAAAAAAATCACCGGAGTTGGCCTTTAAGAAACACCAGATGGGCGACATTCGGGAGGTCTCCATCTATATAGGTCGTCCCTTAAAATCATATTGTGCATTTTGGCACGTAACACTCCAGATATTATGATTACTGTTATCACTTTCTAAGTCGACGTAAATAGTCGCTCAGCATCTTCAAGCTGTTTGCGCCCAACCGTATCGTAATACGACACTCCGCGCTTCTCCAAGTTATCGCATTTCCACGGCAGGCGTGTTTTCTTCGCTTCCTTTCTTTTGCCGATTCGGTGGCTCTGACGCACAACGCGATGGCTTGTGCGTCAGTTTTTTTTGTTTTTTTTCGACGACTAACTTGAAAAGTGACGCATGGCTGAGCAACCGGCCGTCATTCTAGCAATTCTACACGCTCGGTTCTTTTGAAATCTTACGCTACTGTATCCCGAACGAAGGTGGAGAGAACAGTGCTGTCAGGCTGCTATGCGGTACTGCTACAGACCGTTAGGCGCCAAATACATCATTGTGTTTCGCGGCTAGTATCTCGACGTGTTTCGAGTAAATCAATTTAGTAATATTGTAGTGAAGTAGACGGTGAAGTCACCATAAATAATAAATGAGCTTTTATACCCGAAAAACAAGATATTATTAAAAGGGACTCTGTATATGGAGGGCACCGGATATTTTGAACTGCCCTTGTTTTTAACGTGGATTTGAATATAAGTTAATGGGCCCATGGCATAACGCGTCTCGACTGAAATTAATCGCCGTGGCCGGGATTCGATCCTGGGACCTTAGAGGTGAGTCTTCGGACACCATCACCACTTGACCACATTGACGGGTGATAGCATCGATCGTGCTGTCCACTTATGCTCGCGTTCCGTTCCATCCACAGTTTCATTAACGCGAAGCCCGTGAACATCTGATTAAACGGCAAATTTGGGCGTTGATGTTGGCGTCCCGCGTCGGCGCCGTGGGGAGTGACTGATGCGAAAAAATCACGTGATGACGTCACCAGATGACGCCACAGATCGCCATAATTTCCAATGTCACTGAGACATCATCCTGTTGTCGCTGTGGCATCACGTCACACGATGGCGTCATCACATGACACTGCTGTAGCTTAGTCAAAAGCGGTCCGATCACGGAGGCGATGCAAAATCGGGTGAAGTAACTCCAATCTCGAAGGCTGTGTGAAACTACGTTAGATGCAGAAATATTTCGAATGGTGGCGAGCAGGATCAATACATTGAGGGAGAAGAAAAAAAAAAGCAGATGGCATTCGGATTCGACTCGTCTTGGGTGAATGAAAAAGGAACCCTGTCATTTTTTATTTATTTATTTATTGGTACTGCGATCTTTTACAAGATCATAGAAGGGGTGGTACAAAACGTAAACATAAACATCAGTGGAAACAGGCAAACAAACAATCAAAAACAAATGTAATACAAACTTATGTAACTGATAGCTACAGTGATTCTTCGAGACAAGGGAATCAACAAAAAGCAAGGTACAAACATAATTGATTGATATGTGGGGTTTAACGTCCCAAAACCACCATTTGATTATGAGAGACGCCGTAGTGGAGGGCTGCGGAAATTTAGACCACCGGGGGTTCTTTAACGTGCACCCAAATCTGAGCACACGGGCCTACAACATTTCCGCCTCCATCGGAAATGCAGCCGCCGCAGCCGGGATTTGAACAAGGTACAAACATAGATAACAATCATTTCTGCAGTGACTCTTCAAATGCAGACAATGTATTTAGGGTAACAACATCGTTATGTAGCTTGGTAACAACATCGTCATGTTTTCTTTCTTGTTTTTTTCTCAGTTTCAGTGATGTTTGAAACTACGACACGGCAAATTTCGCCGGTTAACAACGAGCGACTTCGCAGCTTCAGTCGCAGGAGCACTTCTACATGGCCCTGCTCGAAGACGTGCTCTCCGCGGACCAGGGGCAACGGCGCGACGGTAGCGACGCCCGTCCGAACAATGGCGGCGGCGAGCGAGAAGGGCGCCGCCTGGCGGAACCGCTCGACCCGATCGTGGACGACATGTGCGACGAGCGCTGCAGCCGCGCCTTCGGACTGCCCCTGCTGGGCCTCGCGTTCCTCACCGTGGTGCTGCCGGTCGCCGTGCACCACTACTCGTCGGCGCAGAACGACACCGCGCAGTCCTCGCAGCTGTACAGCGTACGTGCGTGGTCGTTGACGTTGCTCTCGTACTAACTGAGTTATGAAAAAGGCTGGTCAGAAAACTACTTGCCGCCTGCAACCTTGCTGACGTCTAGTGGCTAAGGTACTCGGCTACTGACCCCCAGGTCACGGGATCAAATCCCGGCTGTGGTGGCTGCATTTCCGATGGAGGCGGAAATGTCGTAGGCCCGTGTACTCAGATTTGGGTGCACGTTAAAGAACCCCATGTGGTCTAAATTTCCGGAGTCCTCCACTACGGCGTCTCTCGTAATCAAATGGTGGTTTTGGGACGTTAAACCCCACAAATCAATCAATCAAGAAACGATTTGCCGCATGCAACCTTACTGACACGCCGATAATCTTCACAAAAGAAGCAATAAAGAAAACTACACGACATTTGCAGAGAAGCCTACAAGAAGCGGAAATTTAATCACGTTCTTAAACAAGTTTTTCATCCAGTAATTAAAGTTGGGTGCGGCGGTTTTTGAACGTCGATTAAAAATTTTTGGGCCACCAAGGCACGAGAGCCGTTCGTGGCACCCATGCCAATCGATAGCTTGCGCGTGACGTCATAAACGCACTAAATGGCTCCAGTGCATGGCGGCTTAGATGACGTCAAGGCAGTGTAATCACGCTTCGATTATTGTGCCTCAGTGTGACGTCACCGGAACGCTATTGGGCCTGTACGCATTAGCAACGAAGGAACGAGCATTCAGGGACCCTGAAACGGTTTTTAACGATTTTTCACAAACACATTGAAGCCGGTAGACCAAGTCCCAAGGGTAATTTAGAGACCAATTTGAGCTCTCTGCGTAAACTGTGTAATTTATTACTGCGTTTTAAAGCCGCGAATCACTCCAGACCGCTGCGACACAGCCAAACGCGTTTTCAGCCGCCCATACACCAAGCGACACGCTCTGCCCCACTGACGTCATAGTTTCCGGCTGATCTGATTGGCCGTGGAACGCGCAGCACAGACTGCCGGCATCGGATCGGCGGCGGGATTCACGCGCATGCGCTCTCGCGCCACATCGTGACACAGGCGCCGTGAAGGCGGAGCTTGGCCCCGAGCGCTCGAAGGAAGAGTTGAGGGCAGTTGAGGGAGAAAGGCGGAGCGGAGGAGGAGGGTACTTTTTTAGTACTCGTAGCTCCGTTAATAAAGCGTGTTTCGATTAAACTTTGGTGCCAATGATTTGCACCAGTAGCGGTCTAATGAAAAACGGAATGTGAAAAAAAAGCCGTTTCAGGCACCGTGACATCCCAAAGTTCGCGTCCGACCATGTAGGTGCTCCAACGTGCATGTTTCGGTGACGTCAGTGCAAGCCATGAATAGCCTCGCAGCAAAGCTTGGTCAATGCGCGCGTTGATTTGCAGACGTCGAACAGATTCTACCCGTCGCCAAGGCCCGGTCTAATCAAAAACGGAATGTGAAAAAAAGCCGTTTCAGGCACCGTGACATCCCAAAGTTCGCGTCCAACCGTGTTGGTGCTCCAACGTGCATGTTTCGGTGACGTCAGTGCAAGCCATGAATAGCCTCGCAGCAAAGCTTGGTCAATGCGCGCGTTGATTTGCAGACGTCGAACAGATTCTACCCGTCCCCAAGGCCCGGTCTAATCAAAAACGGAATGTGAAAAAAAGCCGTTTCAGGCACCGTGACATCCCAAAGTTCGCGTCCGACCATGTTGGTGCTCCAACGTGCATGTTTCGGTGACGTCAGTGCAAGCCATGAATAGCCTCGCAGCAAAGCTTGGTCAATGCGCGCGTTGATTTGCAGACGTCGAACAGATTCTACCCGTCGCCAAGGCCCGGTCTAATCAAAAACGGAATGTGAAAAAAAAGCCGTTTCAGGCACCGTGACATCCCAAAGTTCGCGTCCGACCATGTTGGTGCTCCAACGTGCATGTTTCGGTGACGTCAGTGCAAGCCATAAATAGCCTCGCAGCAAAGCTTGGTCAATGCGCGCGTTGATTTGCAGACGTCGAACAGATTCTACTCGTCGCCAAGGCCCGGTCTAATCAAAAACGGAATGTGAAAAAAAGCCGTTTCAGGCACCGTGACATCCCAAAGTTCGCGTCCAACCATGTTGGTGCTCCAACGTGCATGTTTCGGTGACGTCAGTGCAAGCCATAAATAGCCTCGCAGCAAAGCTTGGTCAATGCGCGCGTTGATTTGCAGACGTCGAACAGATTCTACTCGTCGCCAAGGCCCGGTCTAATCAAAAACGGAATGTGAAAAAAAGCCGTTTCAGGCACCGTGACATCCCAAAGTTCGCGTCCGACCATGTAGGTGCTCCAACGTGCATGTTTCGGTGACGTCAGTGCAAGCCATGAATAGCCTCGCAGCAAAGCTTGGTCAATGCGCGCGTTGATTTGCAGACGTCGAACAGATTCTACCCGTCGCCAAGGCCCGGTCTAATCAAAAACGGAATGTGAAAAAAAGCCGTTTCAGGCACCGTGACATCCCAAAGTTCGCGTCCAACCGTGTTGGTGCTCCAACGTGCATGTTTCGGTGACGTCAGTGCAAGCCATGAATAGCCTCGCAGCAAAGCTTGGTCAATGCGCGCGTTGATTTGCAGACGTCGAACAGATTCTACCCGTCCCCAAGGCCCGGTCTAATCAAAAACGGAATGTGAAAAAAAAGCCGTTTCAGGCACCGTGACATCCCAAAGTTCGCGTCCGACCATGTTGGTGCTCCAACGTGCATGTTTCGGTGACGTCAGTGCAAGCCATAAATAGCCTCGCAGCAAAGCTTGGTAAATGCGCGCGTTGATTTGCAGACGTCGAACAGATTCTACTCGTCGCCAAGGCCCGGTCTAATCAAAAACGGAATGTGAAAAAAAAGCCGTTTCAGGCACCGTGACATCCCAAAGTTCGCGTCCGACCGTGTTGGTGCTCCAACGTGCATGTTTCGGTGACGTCAGTGCAAGCCATGAATAGCCTCGTAGCAAAGCTTGGTCAATGCGCGCGTTGATTTGCAGACGTCGAACAGATTCTACCCGTCGCCAAGGCCCGGTCTAATCAAAAACGGATTGTGAAAAAAAGCCGTTTCAGGCACCGTGACATCCCAAAGTTCGCGTCCGACCGTGTTGGTGCTCCAACGTGCATGTTTCGGTGACGTCAGTGCAAGCCATGAATAGCCTCGCAGCAAAGCTTGGTCAATGCGCGCGTTGATTTGCAGATTCTACCCGTCGCCAAGGCCCGGTCTAATCAAAAACGGAATGTGAAAAAAAGCCGTTTCAGGCACCGTGACATCCCAAAGTTCGCGTCCGACCGTGTTGGTGCTCCAACGTGCATGTTTCGGTGACGTCAGTGCAAGCCATGAATAGCCTCGCAGCAAAGCTTGGTCAATGCGCGCGTTGATTTGCAGACGTCGAACAGATTCTACCCGTCGCCAAGGCCCGGTCTAATCAAAAACGGATTGTGAAAAAAAGCCGTTTCAGGCACCGTGACATCCCAAAGTTCGCGTCCGACCGTGTTGGTGCTCCAACGTGCATGTTTCGGTGACGTCAGTGCAAGCCATGAATAGCCTCGCAGCAAAGCTTGGTCAATGCGCGCGTTGATTTGCAGATTCTACCCGTCGCCAAGGCCCGGTCTAATCAAAAACGGAATGTGAAAAAAAGCCGTTTCAGGCACCGTGACATCCCAAAGTTCGCGTCCGACCGTGTTGGTGCTCCAACGTGCATGTTTCGGTGACGTCAGTGCAAGCCATGAATAGCCCCGCAGCAAAGCTTGGTCAATGCGCGCGTCGATTTGCAGACGTCGAACAGATTCTACCCGTCGCCAAGGCCCGCTCGCTTCAACTTTTTCGCGGACAGCATGCTCATGCCATCCGCGACGACGCCCAGGCGCGCAGCGGAGTGGCAGGGGAACAACTCGTCCGGGATCGGCCGCATCATACTCGATTGGCAGCGACTGCTCGGCGTCAAGGTGAGTCTCGTATCGCGCGTCGTGAGGATGTATCATTCCAACTGGGAGACGACCCTACTCAATAGCTCCACACTAGAGGAACAGCGAACTCTAGTCCAGCGGGCTCGGGTGGCGGCGTCGACTAATGACGTCCCGGACTAGGGATGTCAACCAGCCCGGTGGGGATGAGGGCTATCTGGCACAGCCAGCATCAATAAAGGTTTTTTTTCCTCCTCCCTCATATAACTCGAAATCAGCAAAAACCATAGCTATAGGAGCGAGAACTTACTCACTATAAGAGAGAGATAAAAATACACGTTTATTATCGAAACAGCGATCTGAGAGGTACCCGGTATCACCCTAAGGCAGAAGGGCTCCCAGTAAAAATTTTAAAAAGTGTGCTTCATTGTCAGTAATTCGTAGACAGGTCTGTTACGTGGTGTATATCACAACGCGGGGATTATTGCCATATGCAAGTGATCCTCGACAGCTGTCTATCTGTCCACGTAGAAGATTCTCAAGGCTGAAGCGGCACCCGCCAGCATTCAATTCGTCACAGCGCTCTGGAATAGATAAATTTCAAAGCCAACTTGAAAATCGTCATGCAACGAGCGCAGTTAACAAGTTTAAAGCAACGTAGGAGATATCGAACACTGCATGAAACACTGCTTGAAAGTCGGACCAGTGCGAACAACCGTGTGATCAGCATAACCAAATATAGCCGTCTTCGATTCTCTCCCCTTAAACGTCAGTTAAAAACGAACACAACATCAACCACGGCGCGTACTTCTACGTCGTCCACAAAGCGGGAGAACTTGGAGCGCCAAGAGACGTCGCGCCCCGGAAGCACCTCCAGCAACGTCTACGGTACGCCGCCTCCAACTTCCGCAGGCGTCAACAAGAACGCGGACGCGAATGAACGTCCATACTGGCTACCTCCCATTGGTCCGCGAAATCTCCTAGCCCAGGGAAGAAGGTTCTTCGAAAAGAAGTCCACCCTACGGACTAGGTAAGCCAAGTCAGCCGGTTTCGTGGTTAGCGATGCTCGTTCGGACACATTGGAATCCGGCCGTGTATTCAAATGTTGTCTGTGTAAAGGCGCTTTCAGCCAGTAAGAGAGCTCGTAGCAATCCGGTGAGCTAAAGAAAGAAAGAAAAAACGGCTAATAGCATATACTGCATAGGCTGCAACTTGCTGCACAATAACTGAATTAACAAATTACTGTTAAATCTTCTCTTCAACAAAAATGTCCAGTTCCCGAATAAGTGGTGAACGACTCATACACTTAGTTACTGAATGGATGTTGCTCTGGAGTAATTCTTCGTTATAAAAATTAAATATGACAATCAATGAAACCTTGCAACGCAGGATCACTCCTTCACACCACACACAAGACACGTCTACAAAGCCTAAAAGGAAGTCACTAAGCAAATAAAGTGCTCCACGTCAAGTCTACGACCAGTCGATACAATGTTTCGATCCAGTTTTGCAACTGTAAGAGGCAAGTAAGTCATTATTTTCTTTTTGAGCAACCTCAAAAACTCGCAGGTCTCGCGACTCCAACGCCGCCGGCGACGAACACCCGCACGACGCGCAGGCCGAATATGACGTCAGAAGACGCGGCAGAGACCAACGCCTTCCTAACGATAGCAGCGTAACCGAGACAGATGGCGCCACGAAGCGAGGCAATCCAGGTGGCGCCCCCACCGGCGAGCCAGTGCCTCCGCTGAGCGGCTCGCAGCTGTGGTGCGTCTACCAACCGGTAGCAGACGCCCACGTGGGGACCGCCATGGACGATGACGAGTACCAGTTGGACGACGTGCCGGTGTCTCTCTGCACGGCCGTCGTATACTGCTGTCTGGACTTGTGGAGGCACGGCGTGCGGACGTACCAGCCGTCGTCTACTGCCAGTCCTCGAGGACCGCCAGGGGGCAGGTGGCACGGTGAGTGCGTTACAAGTGCACGGTAGAAGGTCGCTGGCCGCAGCGGTAAAATCACAGGCATTCGCGGGGAGTGGGGTGGAGTGTGCAGTGCTTTTCTTTCAGAAATAACGGCCCCCGGTCGAAACGTTGCATGATTGTTTTTCGACGTTTCGTAAAAGTCCTTCTCGACGAATACCGGACTCCGGTCGAAATATTGACAAACCGTCTTTACGTCCCACAAAGACGATATGATTATGAGAAACACCGTAGTGGAGGGCTCCGGAAATTTCGACCACATGGTCGAAACGTATACACCTTTCACGTGCGCCTATCAAATCACCTGGGTCTCTATCATTTTGCCTGCATCGAAATGCGGCCGGGATTCGTACACACCCTTGACATTCAAGCCAATAGAAGACAAATTATGAATGCATTGTTTCGTCATCTTCGCGCACCAACCCGAACTGCGTCATCACACTGTGTCCCTGCACGCGCAGACGCACCGTATGTTTGTTCCAGACCGGCACAGCGACGAAGAGTACCAACACGAAGGGGACGGCGGGCCGCAGGGCATCTACCACTTCTCGCGCCTACGCAAGTTGCGAGGAGCTCCGCCCGCACTCAAGCTGTACGCCATGTTGGGCGGTCGCGATCGGACGACGTACAACTTCACGCGCAAGATGGCCGGCGGGTCCCCAGACGAGGCAACCCCTGACGACAGAGACACCTCCAATGGGCGCGGAAGGCAGCGTAACGCCAGACGCCAGAACGACGTCGACGCGGCAAACGCCGGGGGTACCTCCTGGAACGTTGCCGAGGGCCGTGCCCTAAATTACACGGCCCTCGACCATACGATAGACCTGAGCGCGAGATGGCTACGTCGTATGCGCCTGGACGGGTTCGTCTTCAATTACAGGTATGGCAACCTTTTTTTTGCCCTCAGATTGAACGACTAATTACGACTGTTCACAGAAAATGTTGGTGCGTAGCGCGCGGACGGAACTATAGTCATCATCACTTCGCTTCGTCTGTTTTGTTACCCCCTGCCAAGAACTCTGCTTCTCTTCATTCTTCTATATCACCTTTCCCTTCTTAAACCGGATGCTCCCTCGAGTTAGCCCCCCTCTCTTTCCTTCATTTTTTCTCTCTATAAAAAAACATACACAGCTGCGCTTATTTATACCTCGAAGTGCTTAGCGTAGTAAGCAAGAGGGAACTTTTTTTGAGGGACCTGTTTCTTCATTACAGACAACAGAACGAAGGTAACACACAATTAGGCCAGTAAAAGCGAATTGAATCAATATATGCGGCTGTTCGAAAGTTCTGGGTTCACACGCCACGGATAGATAGGGTGGTGTTTTCATCTACTTGATTCAATTTAAAGTAGCTGATAATCGCTACACTAAAATTAACGACAACAACAACGACAACAAGCACTCGATTGCTTAACTCTCTATTGGATTCGGTTGCTCCTGTATTACGACGCGTGGTATTGCAACGTTCATGACAAATCAATAAGGTTCTAGCCATATACCATTCAAGGCAGCGCCTGAAAATTTCTGTTCTCAAGAAACTATTGCTACCAAAGTCAAGGATTACTGTAGCCGCCAGAATTTTTCATATATATATATATACATACATATATATATATATATATATATATTTGCGTCACTTCACTCGCAAAGCAAAAACGTTATCCACACGTACACGTATATCCAGGTCGGACCCGCAGTTCCCGCGCGCGGATCCACTCTACCTCCTCCACTTCCGCGCCTTCCACGAGCGCTTAGGCGAGTACAAGCTTCAGGCGACCCTGGTGCTACCGGACGCGTTGACGTCGAACGCCGCTACCGGAAGTGCGGACCAGAAGCGTCATCGGGCCAGCCCCTACTCGGTTGCCCGACTCGTGGCGACGGGCTACACGCCACTCGTACTGCCCACCCACGACCTGGTGCCACGGGACCGGAAGTTGAACGGCGACGAGCACGCCCGGAACCGCACTTCCGGCGAAGCCGCGTCGCCACCGCTCACGGCCCTGGAGGAGGACGGAGAACAGCGGGATGAGGACGACGATGACCCTTCACCTCCAGGATCAAGGCTTTGGCCGCACGGCAGCGTCAGTGGTACGGCCGCCGCCGCGACGTGTCCCGCGCCGTACTCCAGCGATGACCCGACGCTGATGACGCAGGAGAGACTGCTCACAGGGTACGTGATCACATTTGAAAGAAAAAAAAAGGAAACCGAGATGATTCCTTACGCATCGCCCTAAGACGACTCGTATAAGCAAAATACTTCATTTTCTGACAGCACCGCTACGGTCATCCAAGTGTCATGACGCTCCACTGCTGACACGAAGGTCGTGCGTTCGAATCCCACCCTCGTTGGCCGCATTTTCGTTGTGAGCCGAAATACTTGAGGTCCGTGTACTTATATATAGCTGCACGTTAAAGAACTCCAGGCGGTCGAAATTTTCGGAGCCCTCCAGTACGGCATCTCTCATAACCATACGGTAGTTTTGGGACGTTAAACGCTAACGTCACAGTCCTACGTCACAGCGACACGACCATCTCGTGGTTGTTGCTGTGACGTATAGGACCAGGACACGCAAACTCGCACAGCACATAGGCTTTCCCACAATACTTACTAAAGGAAACTCTGGCGCCGGCTGTGTTTTGGATTTTGTTCCGAATAAATCCGTGGTTCCTTGTGAACTTCGTTAGCTGATTTAAATCCGCGAGGCTAAAGCGTTCGAGGCGGTGAAGTGCGAGTGCTGAACATTTGCTCAAAGTTCGTCTGGCGGCAAAGCAGCTGCAGGTCTCACGAAGCCACACGCAGCCGAAAGAACGTAGCCAAGTCAAATCCATGCACTGCCCGCCGTTCCGATGCTGGTTGAAGAACCGTGTCCCGTATAACGAAATTATAACAACAAGATTATGTTTCAGCGCTCCCCTAATATCCGAAAAAAACATGCATTCAAGGTCGCGCCCTTCTTATGCATCATGTCCGGCGAACGGCAATAGTGGATAAATATTGAATAATTAACTAATTATTTATTTCGATTAGCCTCCTGTGCATGTTTCCAACAAGTTGTGTCCAAAAAAGCGAAGCTTCATGGAGCGTCACTTGATTAACGCTGCCCGAAATACGAGCACCCAGAGGATATATTTAAAAAGAAGAGGATTACTCTAATTTTTAGGTCTGGCGGTCCCACGCCACCAATTCCTCACGGGGTGGGTGCCCTCCCAAGCGACAATGAACTTCGTTCTGCCGAGCACCAGGCCGGAAGCGCGCTTGAACCTATTTAGCCAGCAGGTAACTGGCGGCAGCAATTCTCCGCCTCCCACACAGTCAGCGGCGGATGCTCAACTATTTCACCAAGGCTGTGGTGGATTAAGGTGCGCCCTGAAGCCTTTGCATCTAAGGGTAGATTTAAGGTTGATGTCTGGATGTTGTGAGAACCCCTAGTTGAAGATTCTGCCCACAGTGTTAGCTAGCGTAAGACCAGTGATATCCCACTAATGTTCATCTTCATCGCTGCCAGTGTGTTTTCATAACACTGACTCTTGCGCGAATAGTTGTTGTTGTTGTTGTTGTTGTTGTTGTTGTTGTTGTTGTTGTTGTTCATCAAAAGCCTTCTTGCGACGATCATCATCGCATCCTCGAACCTTAATGAATAACGTGGATCAGCGCACATGATTAGCGAAGAGAAACAGAAAGGTGCAGCCGCAATTGTGGCAGTTCCGCTTGCATGGGAACCACTGGCCCCTTACGACGAACCATTTGAGTGATGCGACTTCAAGTCAGTTTCTCGCGACTACGAGTAACGAAGCCCGAGTGCACTGAGACTATAGATAGCAGACGTGTTGACTCGTTCAATAGCGCAAAATAAGGACAGAAGAAGGAAGTCACACGAGAACGGCGCTGACTTCAAGCCACTGACTTCAACACACTATGTAATAGAGACAATTTGCTATACCCGTTAACAACAGCGTTACCAACGAGGAGTCGACATGCAGCTTCATCTAACCTCAACCCGCTCAACTGACTGCTCTTATCACTGCACCCTAAGAAAAAAAAAGAGTATGGTGACTCCTTTCGATGACACCAGCAGATATACGGATTGCCTCGCATATGACTCCCTTTAAGGAGAATCTTCAACTACCTTTTGGGTCTTATTATTTACTCTCCAAAGAAGGTACAGTGGTCTCCGATGAAAGTTCACGCGTCTCTTTAAAAGAGAGTCACATACGCGGCAAAATCAGTGCAATCTTGTTTCGTTTTACCTGTTCTTAGTTGACATTTTTCGTTTTAACGGTTCTTAGTGCGACAGCTTAGTCGAGGCTTTCCCGTCAGGGGGCCGTCGTAGATTCCGAAACGGGTAGGTGCCACTACTCATGACTGCCGCCACTCATTCCACTTTGTTCGCCCGCTTCATTCTCACTTCATTCCATCCCGCTTCATTCCATTATACTCAACCCCACTTCATTCCCACTTCATTCCATCCCGTTTCATTCCATTACACTCAACCCCACTTCATTCGACCCACGTCAAGCAGCCGAGCTAGTTGCATTAGCTAGTTGCAAAATGATGTATTACCAACTAGCTTGGCCTTATTTACTGCTGTGGTTTAGCTGGTAAGATGACAGCTTCAATGTTTCATCAAAGTACACTACACGGTTGAAGTTTTTTGTATGAGCGTAGAGGCTGAAGTAAATGCCAGCGCCAAAGTTTCTGTGATTCATGCGGAAAAAGCTCTGTAATGTTTCGAGAAGAGCTCTCAGCGGGGTCTATTTATACGCGTTATTATTTTTTTTTCACGCGACGGTTGACACAGACGGGGGCGAAAGATAAAGAGCTACCGAAAGGGGCTCTCTCGTTTGTCGATCAGTCCCCGAAGAGAGCGGTGACTTGCGAGGACTCTTGGGTGCCCCTAGCAGAAGAGCATCGGCCAAATAAGGAACTCGGCTCCTTGAGACCAGAACGCGGGGTCTTTGATAAGATAACGCCTCAAGTCTCTCTCAACGGTTCTTTCTCGTCCTATCTTGGAGTGTACGCAATCTTGCCTGTGCAGCACTCGCGAGAGAGGGTCTTTTATGCTCCGCACGCGTAACGCTGTAGACGAGGGCGCGACGCTTGCGGTATTCGTAGACTAGAAGGCTAGAGTAGTGAAAGAAGGAAAGCTCTTTTAGGACGCCGTCTAGCCGCTAATTAAGGACAGACTCCTAATTGGTGGTGGTAGGCGCGACTCTGCAAGCTGGACTCGAGGAAGCCCGTTTGGCGACCCTTGACCAGGCCTGGCTAGTCGCACTAGCCAGTGGGGACCTGGACAAGGGGCTCCACCCGCAATAAACAAGGAGCGCTGTTCATGCCTTGTACTCGTTTTGCTTATGTAATGATGTACACAGTGAAAACAGTGTTGTAATAATTACATTTGTGCATGTGCTATATCATGCGTGCGTTTATTGCACTACGTCATGTTCATTACCAAAGCACTTTTTTGTGTACTATGGCTTCCTTTCCTTTATTAGAATTCTATTCGATGTCGTCATAATCGACATAATCTGTCTTCGCACAGAAAATCAGTAAAGGCCTTATTGAATTTCTTGCGTGGTAGTGGCCTATTGAATAGGCTGTAGCATCCCAGATCACTTTTCGTTTCTTTTCCCGTTCGCGCGTCTATTTCGCTCTTCACTTTCTTTTCCAACTTTATTCCCATTCCCCTTCCCTTAGTGCAGGGTAACAAACAGGATGCTTCAATTTCTGGCTAACCTCCCTGCCTTTTTCTTATTTTATTCTCTCTCTCTCTCTCTCTCTTTAATGTCGCGATATTTCAGACAAGCTGTTATTCTGCTTATATGCTTTCTTCAGTTAGACCTATGGCAATGTGTCTCATCAGTGTTGTGAATTTATACGAAATGTATTGAAAGCAACCCCAATAAAGTATTGGAATCCTTATTCAGGTCATCTCTCTCTCTCTGCTTCTCTCTCTTAGATCAAGGGAGCTTATTTGAATGAAGAGACACTAACGGGAAAGCCATATTTTCCAGTATAGAACCCCTGTAACTTTTAGGGGCGAAGCTCCTTACAGCGGGACCCGTTCGTCCCTCGTAGTAGCGCGTAACATGTCTTACGTTTTGACCTGCAAGATGGGGCCGATGGAAGATTTGTCCTGTGCGTTGTTGAACAACGAAAAATTCGCAGCGTGCGCGTTAACTAAAAGCCGAATTCTCCTGTCTCTCATTCCCTATTGGCAGCCATTGCCATGTACATTCACTATCTGATAAGAAAGGGCTGCTACGTTATACTCGCTGGGCGTAACCTCCTTGGTCTTAGAAAGGTTCAGCGAGCGTTGGCCCGCATGCAGTGCCATGGATACAGTGAAGGAGTATATACCATGAACTCGAGATGGTTAAAGGTGGGAAGTAGACACGAAGTGCAAGCCGTAAGAAAGTGTGCGTGTGCCACCTCTCGTTTAGTCCTTGGAATGTCCGCTGGATGGCGGTGCTTCTATATGGGGAATATATGATGAAAAGTTGCGAGATGGTGGTACTTGGAGTGTTGAATAGATGGACGAACGGACACACAGACAGATGCGTGGACGGACGCACGCATGGCTGCATGGACGGATGGACGCATGGACGGACGCAGGGACGGACGCACGGATGGACGTGCGGACGCACGAACAGACGCACGCACGGACGGGCGGATGGACGCACGGACGGTCACACAGACGGGCGCATGGACGGACGGAAGCAAGAACGAATGGACGTACGGATGCTTCGCCCCACTCTCCATCATTCACCCCGTGGATATGCTGCCATTTGTTTTTATAAAATTGAGGTTTTACACTACAAGCCTTATGTTGTGGTTTCCGAGTACAATTAAACACCATCCATTAGAAACACGTGGGGCCGCGTTGTAAATATTAGACACTGTTGGAAACCAAGCGATTTGTAGTGCGACACTGGAATTTTACCGCATGGAATTCCAATATGACCCTGGCGTATAGAACCGCGAATCCTTATTAGTAACTGCCCCGCCGCGGTGGTCTATAGTAGCTAAGGCATACTCGACTGTTGAACCGCACGTGCGCATCTGACCGATTCCTGACACATGTGTGTGTGTATACGAGAAACACAAGGAACGAAGGGACGCGCTCGCTTGCTACGACAAACGCAAGAAACGAAGGAATGAAATTAAATGCAGAACTTTATTACAGATAACTTTTTCCGGTGAAGGCGGAGCCCTCAGTCCAGGGCCCCAGTGGTCTTTGCCATATAGCGAGCTCTGTCGATGAGCTTGAGCTCTTCTTCAGGCTTCGAGCAGGACATCGCAGCCTCCCACTGTTCCGGTGTTGGCGTGCAGCTTTTCATGGCACTACCTGTTAGTGTCGGCAGGCTCATGTGACGTGATAAAGTGTTGCGGGGGATTCTCCACATAGCGGGCATTTGTTGGTATATATTGCTCGATAGATTTTCGCTCAGAAGACTGAGATTGGGGTGCGTACTAGTCTACATCTGTCTCCAGGCAACCGACTGCGCTCTGCTTGGATGTTCGAAAAATTACGCGAGCAATTATTGCTCTTACGCGAAAGTGGGTTTCTTCAAGCTTGCAGCGAGCGAGTGCGTCCCTTCGTTCCTTGATCTTACGCAAAAGTGGGCGTCTTGAAGCTTGCAGCGAGCGAATGCGTCCCTTCGTTCCTTGATCTTACGCAAAAGTGGGTGTCTTGAAGCTTGCAGCGAGCGAGTGCGTCCCTTCGTTCCTTGATCTTACGCAAAAGTGGGTGTCTTGAAGCATTCATCGAGCGAGTGCATTCCTTCGTTCCTTGATCTTACGCAAAAGTGGGTGTCTTGAAGCTTGCGGCAAGCGAGTGCGTCCCTTCGTTCCTTGATCTTACGCAAAAGTGGTTGTCTTGAAGCTTGCAGCGAGCGAGTGAATCTCTTCGTTCCTTGATCTTACGCAAAAGTGGTTGTCTTGAAGCTTTGAGCGAGCAAGTGCGTCCCTTCGTTCCTTGATCTTACGCAAAAGTGGGTGTCTTGAAGCTTGCAGTGAGCGAGTGCGTCCCTTCGTTCCTTGATCTTACGCAAAAGTGGGTGTCTTGAAGCTTGCAGCAAGCGAGTGCGTCCCTTCGTTCCTTGATCTTACGCAAAAGTGGGTGTCTTGAAGCTTGCGGCAAGCGAGTGCGTCCCTTCGTTCCTTGATCTTACGCAAAAGTGGTTGTCTTGAAGCTTGCAGCGAGCGAGTGAATCTCTTCGTTCCTTGATCTTACGCAAAAGTGGTTGTCTTGAAGCTTTGAGCGAGCAAGTGCGTCCCTTCGTTCCTTGATCTTACGCAAAAGTGGGTGTCTTGAAGCTTGCAGTGAGCGAGTGCGTCCCTTCGTTCCTTGATCTTACGCAAAAGTGGGTGTCTTGAAGCTTGCAGCAAGCGAGTGCGTCCCTTCGTTCCTTGATCTTACGCAAAAGTGGGTGTCTTGAAGCTTGCAGCGAGCAAGTGCGTCCCTTCGTTCCTTGATCTTACACAAAAGTGGGTGTCTTGAAGCTTGCAGCGAGCGAGTGCGTCCATTCGTTCCACAAAGCAACTAAGGGACGCAGTCGCAGCTTGAAAGACACCCACTTTCGCGTAAGAGCAATAATTCCTCGCGTAACTTTTTTTTTCTTTCTTTCTCGGAACGCTGGTTTGCGGCGTACCACACACAATTTCGCAAGGCCGCGTTGCCATTAGGTAGATTGCTTACGTAACGACGCAAAATGGCCCATTAAGTGTGGACCGCTACGCATGCATGGACTCGGCGTAAGACAAGTCCGCAGCGCGTAGCCTCGTGTTAGACATTCCGCACGCACAGATACAGAGCGCTTTGTTATATACCGCACTCACCGTGCCGATTTGCGGTACTGTAACTTGCAAGAAGAATGTCGCGCAATGGACACCGCTCTGCGGCGAAGCTACGGAATAATTGAATACGTGCACACGGGGAAGGTTTCAGGTCGCGGGATCGAACCCCGGCTGCGGCGGCTGAATTTTCGACGGAGGCGAGAATGCTGTGTAGGCCCGTGTGCTCAAATTTAGGTGCACGTTTAACAACCCCAAGTGGTCGAAATTTCCGGAGCCCTCCACTGCGGCGTCGCTCATGGTAGCATGGCGGTTTTGGGACGTTAAACCCCACATATCATAATCACCAACGGGGAAGGTTTGGAAAGTTGTTTACTAAAATGTGCACCCACACAAATGATAAACGACAGAAGTGCGCCTCTGTCGTATTCTCTCTGTTCCTACTTTTCGGGCGTTGATCAGCGCTAAAATATTAATTTCAAGGTACCTAGCTGTAGAAAATGTTCCCTGTTTCGACGATCGAATTCCCAACCTCTGTTCCTGTTCTGAATACTGAACACGGAGTGCACACGTTAGCGCGCGTATAAGGAGTTTTAGAATAGCGCACCGCGAGCCCTTGCGGTGCGGTCGCTGCCACTGCGCATGCGTCGTAACGCGAGTCGGCGTTTGCGGACCACACGCAGAAAATCCGAAATTGCGTGCGGTGATGGCGGCCCGCATGTGACCCGCAAATGCTGGTTTCGAGGCTATGGTGTCGCTGCGATCGTGCGTTGCGGTTCGCAGCAGGGCAAGCGCTATTCTAAAACTCTTATGGCGCCCCGCTTCGCCCGAAACTCCCGCAGCGCTTGCAAACGGTATTTTATAACTCCCTTATGTGTCTGCTTCATACGAAGCAAAGAAATACGCACGCGTACGGAAGGAACGGTTGCAGCCTTGTGGAGGACAAAGCCACTGATGCTCTGGCTCCAGCGGCACACCTTGTTCAAGATTTTTTTTCAGTTCTGCAAGCGTCTATCTTCTCCTGAACTGCTGCCATAGAGAAAGCTGCTGCTTTAGTTGTTCGGTATGACGTTTCTTTAGGGGCAAAGCTCCTTACGCTGTGGGTCGTATGTCCAATGTCGTCGTCGTCGTAGTAGCCACTTCTCGTTTAGTCCTTAGAATGTTCACTGGATGACGGTACCTGTATGTGATAAATTAATGATAGAAAGATGCGAGCCGGCGGTACTTGGAGTGTTTGTTATATCGACGGACGGACGGACGGACGGACAGGCGAACGGACGCACAGACGCTTCGCCCCCCTCATCATCATTCACTCCGTGGATATGCTGTGATTTTTGTTATTGTTATTCTTTTGTTTTTTGCTCTTGTTCCTGCTGCTCTTCTTTGTGTTTTTGTTGTTGATGATGATGATGTTAAAGTACGATAGCACATTTTTTTTTCTAACCCCAGCTGTCTCACTCGTGTATACATGATGGCTTTTGCACTGTGCTGTGCTGGACATATTGGTGCTGCATTACACACATCTGTCGCTGTACTGTGCGTTACGTATCCATAATTGCATTTATGTGCGTGCTTCTACTTGTGTCCGTGTCTTTCAAGGAATAATGCGCAATATAAGCGCGTATACTCGCATATTTTGCCTGCACTACCAGAGTGCCATTTCTCGCCGTTGTCTCACTCGTGTTTAAACGCGCCTGGTACACGTCAGTGCATGCCTCTCGCACGCTGCTGTTTTGTATTTCTGCCACGTTAGCACAGTTTCTTTCGATGTGCACCGATGTTTCATTTCACGTGCGCGTATCTGTAGTGTGCGATAATGTGTATACGCGTACGTGTTTCACATAGTGTGTCGTTGTGCGAGCACGCGTGGACACGCCGGAAGCGCCATCTATGGTTCCATCCCTGCGGCGCCATCCGAATGGCTATGATTTATATGCACAACTCCGAAATGCTCGACACCGACGCGTCTATATGAAACACGCGTCTATATATATAGACGCGTCTATATATAGATGGCGCTTCCGGCGTGGCAATGCCGGAAGCGCCATCTATGGTTCCATCCCTGCGGCGCCATCCGAATGGCTATGATTTATATGTACAACTCCAAAATGCTCGACACCGACGCGTCCATATGAAACACGCGCCTATATATATACGCGTCTATATATAGATGACGCTTCCGGCGTGGCAATGCCGGAAGCGCCATCTATGGTTCCATCCCTGCGTCGCCACCCGAATGGCTATGATTTACATGCACAGCTCCGAAATACTCGACACCGACGCGTCTATATGAAACACGCGTCTAGATATAGACGCGTCTATATGTAGATGGCGCTTCCGGCGTGCAACGCCGGAAGCGCCACCTATGGTTCCATCCCTGCGTCGCCACCCGAATGGCTATGATTTATATTCACAGCTCCGAAATGCTCGACACCGACGCGTCTCTGCACGCACCAGTGCGCGTCGACTTGTGTTCCCGGCGACATCGACGCCACACTTCAACGCGTGAGCGATTCGCACACGCACACGCTACGCTCCGCTGACCGCGTTCGCGAGCCTCCGTAAATACGTAGTTGCGTGCAGCGCAGTCCATCCCACGCCACAGGTCGGTCGCGAACGTTGCAAGTAAGCGACGCGTGCACGGAACAACTTGGTAGCTGTATCCTTTTGTCGCGGGATGCATCATTCAGTTCAAACACCGACACGCTCTACGACGGAGTTTGCTGTCGTGTGAAGCTGTCGACGACTATAATTACGCACTGGTTGGGTAGGCTTCTGTGACGCTTCAATTACAGTTGGTTGCAGTAAACTGCAGCGGAAACCGGCAGGGAGTACCCGATAAGTTTTCCTGACTTGCGAAAACATTTTTATTATTTTTTTTAGTTTAGAATCGAATCCCAGGGTGAGTTGATGTCGAGTATTTATACTCTTTGCGGCGAGACTTAAGACGCTGATTGCACCGGAGGTCTAGCGTGTCTCTGAAACACAGCAAAAAGGTTTAATTTGGTGCTAGCAAGTAGCTGGACTGTGTTCTTCAAGTGACATGTCAGAATTCACCAGCTGCCAACCGGTTCGCGAGTTTGCTTGAATAAAACGAAACCCCTATAAAGTAATATAGAACATGTCAATATAATATAAACAGGAAGTAGCTGTTGCGGTTAAATGTTGTATGAAACAGATACAGTACTGGAGCATAAGGTTGTTTAGAATTAGGACCAGTTAATTTCCAGAAAAATAATAAAGCTTAATTAAACGAGTTAATGGAAAGAGAGGACGGTATTCTTGTCAACCACAGGGAGCTTTACGGAACCTGGTGGAGGAAATCTGAACCGCGCGCTTATTTCTACGTGGCCTCCGAAATTCGAATCGGCAGTGCGACGTCGCTCTGTCAGACATGACTGCACATCTCACGCAGAGTCAAGCTCGGCTCAACCCGTCGAGGGCGCTTGATTTAAGTGAATGAGTTCGTTGAAAGAGCAGTGTCTTCTTGTAGATCAAGATTATACATACCCATCACACAACAGCCTTCTTTCATTGTAATTTATTAATAACAATAATATCTGTTAGGGTCGTTGCTAATTTCGCTCATTGGCGTCCACAGGAAGCGAACCTGCGACCTATAGCGCGCACGTTGTCGATTCGTTCGTATTTAAGCAGTTTTCAACTGACCCCATAGGCCTCGATAATGCAGAGTATTATGTAGGCAGCACTCACATATACTGGCTACGTTGTTTTTCTACTGGTGCCACAGGATGTTACCGAGCGTACGCAAAGGGATGGTCTGGTAGCATAGAGGATTTCCGTTCGCGATAAGATAAAATCGTTCCGGAGAGAAGCGAGTTACCTCAGCTTCCCTGTGCAACCAAAAGACAATGAAAGTCAATTCTAGGGCGTAGGCGGCGTTATTTGTGGCTTTTAGTTAAATTATAGTCCCTCTACGATAACGGGAAAAAATGTCTCAAGGACAACGACAACGAACACGCTCCCTATTCCATTTGACCAATGTCATCTTTTTCTTTTCTTCTTCCCCTCTACCGATTGCGTTCGAATAGCACCGCGATGTGAGGCATGGGAAACGTTTTGCACCTCAAGGTTTATAGGAGCGAGGCTCCGTAAGCCGTAGTAGTAGTAGTAGTAGTAGTAGGAGTAGTAGTAGTAGTAATTGGCACCTCTCAATTAGTCCTTGGAATGTCCGCTGGATGGCGGTAATACTATATGCTGAATATATGATAAAAAGTCGCGAGATGACGGTACTTGGAGTGTTCACTAGATGGACAGACGGACGGACGGACGTTCGGACGGACACACGGACGCACGGAAACAAGAACGAACAAACGGACGAAGCACGGACGCACTGACGGACGCTTCACCCCACTCATTATCATTCACTCCGTGGATATGCTGTGATTTTTTTCACCAGGGCCTCCAAAATCGGCCCACAATTGATGAAGCGACGATGTCATGTGATCATCTCATCATTAGACGTCGGGATGACGTCACACATTTGGCGATTTGTAACGCTGTGGCGACCCCCATAAAGATGTTTTTTTGTTGCGCCGCCTCTGTTGACGCCCACGCCGACGGTTGCTTTTGTGTTTGATGAGGAGGTAAAAACTAACTCCCCACCGGTGGATATCGAACCCACAACCTTCGGGAGCGTTGCTGGTTCCACTATCTATCTATATATCTATCTATCTATCTAATCTATATCTATCTATCTATCTAATCTATATATATCTAATCTATCTATCTATTTATCTTGTTATCTATCTATGTATTCTATCCATCTATCTTTATCTAGTTATCTATCTAATCTATCTATCTATCTAGTTATCTATCTAATCTATTTATCTATGTAATCTATCTATCTGTCTAATCTATCTATTTATCTATCTTTCTATCTAATCTATCTATCTATCTAGTTATCTGTCTATCTAATCTATCTATCTATCCATCTAGCTATCTATCTAATCTATATCTATCTATCTATCTATCTATCTAATCTATATCTATCTATGTATCTATCTATCTATCTATTTATCTAGTTATCTATCTATCTAATCTATTCATCTATCTTTATCTGGTTATCTATCTATCTAATCTATCTATCTATCTATCTATCTAGTTATCTATCTAATCTATTTATCTATGTAATCTATCTACCTATCTAATCTATCTATTTATCTATCTTCCTATCTAATCTATCTATCTATTTATCTAGTTATCTATCTATCTATCTAATCTATCTATCTATCTATTCATCTATCCTATCTATCTATCCTATCTGTCTATCCTATCTATCTATCTATCTATCTATCTATCTATCTATCTATCTCTTGGAGCAGGCGCTACGGCAAGCTGACCGTGAACATGAAGATGAACACCCTGGTCACGGTGTCCTTCAAGGCGGACCACTACCGACTGCGAAGCCTGAAGCGCTACAAGGAGCTCACACCGGCGTACAAGGCGAGTGCCCGATACGCGAAAACACTGCAGACGAGCTTGAACTCCACAGAGGTCTCCATGCCATGCAGATAACGGTGTAAAGCATTTTCACTGGCGGAAGCATTAAACGGTCGATATTGTTTGTATATTTGCCTATTAACACGGAGAAGCGCTAGGCAGTGAAACGTTTGTTCTGGTCAGGCGATTTAATGCCGCATTAGGTTAGGCTAGACGCAACAGCATCTAGCCTAACCATTGCTCAATGCAATGTCATTGGGTTGGGTTAGGTACTATAGCCCACGAATGCTGCATCGGTAGCTTAGATTGAGTGAAATAATGAGTCATAAGGTTGGACACGACTGTGAACCATTTGGTTATGTTCAAAAGATTTGATCGTTGGGTGAGTAGGTTCAGCATTTATAGCAGAACCTAGCGCAAAAAAAAACTAGAACAAAGGAAGAACTACACGAACGCAGCGCAAACTATCAACTGAGTGATTTGATTGATATTACTGACATGTGGGGTTTAACGTCCCAAAACCCCCATGTGATTATGAGAGACGCCGTATAGTGGAGGGCTCCGGAAATTTCGACCACCTGGGCTTCTTAACGAGCACCCAAATATGAGCACGCGGGCCTACAGCGTTTTCGACTCCATCGGAAATGCAGCCGCTGCAGCCGGGATTCGATCCCGAGACCTGCGGGTCAGCAGCTGAGTACCTTAGCCACTAGACCACCGCGGCGGGCCTACCAACTGAGTTTCATTGAAAAAACATTCACACATAAATAGTGCGAATAGTCACGTGGTCATAATGCAAACGGGAACAAACGAGAATAGATTTATTAGCATATCTGGCGCGACGTGCGTAGCAAGGCCCTCTATTACGCTGGTTCACACTGAAAGAGATTTCTTGAGCGCCAGCCTCAAAATTTTATCTTCATTTGTTACCGCGTGTATTGAACATGTCACTATTTGCACAATACGCATGCCAATATTTCTTTAATAAAACTCATCTGACTGTTCCCTTCTTCATCCCAGTTTTTCGCGCTAAATTCTACTGTAATATAGGTCAGGTTATACGCAATACAGCTTCATATGGTTTCATTAACTCAAGTGAAACGTTTGACCGGTTAACCAGTCGATCAATCGACTACGTTAGGTGCAACACTTAATGTGGCTAAAAGGGCTTACCGCTACAATACACGTCTGCTTTTGCGACCCAAGCTATCGACACTACTGCACCGAACTACGAAGCAAGTATATATATCAGCTCGAGCACGGCCGACGCGGAACACTGCTGGGAACGCCGGCGACGTCGCAAGACGATCTGGCGCCACTCCAAGGACGGGCAACCTTCGCTCTCACACCGCCTCTTCCGAGTCGAGAACGACGCCGACTGCATCGTCTAGTTCCCAAGCGAGTCTATAACCCACGTATTCACAAACGCTACTCCACTCGACTTTCACCCTTCACTTGACAGAGTCGAGCACTGCGCCACAGCTCGGCTCAAAATGACCCTGCGCTACTCAAGAATCGCAGGGGATGATCGCTGATATGCAGTGACTTACCGTGCCCAAAGACGGCGCTCCCATCGGCTCTCTCGAGTGAGTGATTGATTAATATGTGGGGTTAAACGTCCCAAAACCACCATATGATTATGAGAGACGCCGTAGTGGAGGGCTCCGGAAATTTCGATCACCTGGGGTTCTTTAACGTGCGCCCAAATCTGAGCACACGGGCCTACAAGGTTTCCGCCTCCATCGGAAATGCAGCCGCCGCAGCCGGGATTTGATCCCGCGACCTTCTCTCGAGTGAAGGTGAAGCGTTGAGTGAAGGGACGTCCTCGAATACGGGGGTAAGCGTTGGCGATGGGTATAAGCCTGTAGTATATCGGTGAAAGCGCAAAGACACAACAGACGCGCTAAGGCGAGGGACGTGGAAGAAGCCCAAACAACACTGCGGTATAATAGTTCGAACCCTCGCGAATAACGGACTCCGAGACAAAGCTCATTCTCGGAGACCGCGAGTTATTCATAGGGCAACTTCCGTTGTACTACCCTAAACGCCTTCATAATAATACCCGGGCTTTAACGTCCCAAGACTACGATATGATTATGTGACACGCCGTAGTAGAGATAGTCTTCATAAAAAAGTCACAAATCCACCGCGATAATCCAGTGGTTATAGTGATCGGCTGCTCAACTGACATGATCGCGGAATCGAATCAGGGCAGCGGCGGCCACTTCTCGTATGTGTCCTTTTCTTTTTCTCAAAAAAAAAAAAGCTCATCTACCAAAATAATTCCCTTAAAGAATTACTCATCTCAGGACCTTCATACATTTTCCTCACGCTTTTCTTTTTGCCACACTGCCCCGCCGCGGTGGTCTAGTGGCTAAGGTACTCGGCTGCTGACCCGCAGGTCGCGGGTTCGATTCCCGGCTGCGGCGGCTGCATTTCCGATGGAGGCGGAAATGTTGTAGGCCCGTGTACTCAGATTTAGGTGCACGTTAAAGAACCCCAGGTGGTCAAAATTTCCGGAGCCCTCCACTACGGCGTCTCTCATAATCAAATGGTGTTTTGGGACGTTAAACACCACAAATCAATCAATCGAATACACAATGCGGGCGGTCGCATTTACGCTGGAAGCGAAAATGCGTGAGGCCCGTGTACTCAAATTAGGTACGCCTCAAAGAACACCAGGTGGCCGCAATTCTCGGAGCCCTGAACTTCGACGTCTATCACAATCGTGTCGTGGTTTCGGATACGTTAAACCCGAACACTTGTGTATTATTGTTATTATTGACAGCAAGCAAAACAAATGTTAAGAGACCCATGCGTTTGGGGGCAGGTGCACGTCGAATAACACCCTGCAGGTGGTCAAAATTTCCGCAGCCCTCAACTACGGTGTCTCTTACAGCCACTTCACGTCATGGGTTAGGGACGTACGTAATATCTCGGCAATTACAACTTAATCACACACACATAATCCCCCCACACAAACACACAGGCGCGCGCGTATGCACATGCACATACGTACGTACTATCACCTTCCCAATCCCTATGCCGCTTTTGATTCTCGGTGAATGCCTCAAGTGATAGCCGCAAAAAAAAAAAAAAAAAAGCCAATGTCATTCGGCAAGCCGAAGATGCCGCCAGAGCTTAAGGACTCGTGGCTGCCACCTAGGGGAAGGAGACAATTCTTCCACATCTTGCCGCTTTTTCTTTCTTTAATAAAGTCCTCCTCCCAATGTGCAAACGCTTTCTGCGGCTCATATCTCGCGTGTATACTTCAAATTTTCGCTCACTGCCAGCGCTCATTTTTCGCTCACAACCAATGACGCCACGGCCGGCCCCAGAAATTCTGCAAAACGAGCTTTTAAGCGGTATATCACTAAAAAGAACATACACCATAGATCGCGGTATCAGCAGTCTACCCGCGAGAAATCGTACAAAGCGCAACGAGATAACTTGTGCAAACACTCGGGCCCCCACTATGCGGAAACACCCGCGCTGCTGCTATTTGTTTTTCTTTTTTCTTTCGCTCGACAATCGTCAACACGGTGGAGCGATGACGTCACACGACCACGTTACACGCACAAAACGGGGCCATCCATTTTTCATTGTTCTGCCAACAGCGAAAAACAGTTCCGTTTGTGCATTGCGCGAAAAAAACAGCAACAATGTCTATACAAGGTGGACAGGCTGGGTTCGCAGGACGCAGCCAGTCGGGAAACCGCTTCACAAAATGGATGATCACTGCCTTCGCTTTTGAACGAGAAAGATTTCGCCGCGGACCAAACGCACTTCTCTGCGGTGGCTGTATTTCCGATGGAGGCGGAAATGTTGTAGGCCCGTGTGCTCAGATTTGGGTGCACGTTAAAGAACCCCAGGTGGTCGAAATTTCCGGAGCTCTCCACTACGGCGTCTCTCATAATCATATGCTGGTTTTGGGACGTTGAACCCCACAAGTCTATCAATCAATCAATCAATCAATCAATCAAACGCACTTCTGCCTGCCTAGCCACCTGCGCCTGGGTGTTGCCTATATACCTTGAGAGGATTAACTACGGTTCTCCCTCGGCGATGGAAGAAGGAATCCGCCGATTTTAATGAGCCGTGAAAGAGAAAGAACGCGTCGAATTTCTTGACTGAATTTATAAGGGTGGAACCGTAGAACGTCATAGTAGCCGTAACACATTATGCGGTAGGGGAGAGGTAAACAGTAGTACATGCAGATTTTTTAATTGCAGTTTTATAGAAGCAGGTATAGCTAACAGCGTTTAACATTGCAAAGCGCTGGTTCAATGCGATTAAATACGGGAGGCTTCGAACCAACGCCCCCGCCACGGTGGTTTGGTGGATAAGGTACTCGGCTGCTGACCCGCAGGTTGCGATCTCGAATCCCGGCTGCGGCGTCTGCATTTTCGATGGAGGCGGAAATGTTGTAGGCCCGTGTGCAGATTTGGGTGCACGTTAAAGAACCCCAAGTGGTCAAAAATTTCCGGAACCCTTCACGACGGCGTCTCTTGTAATTATACGGTGGTTTTGGGACGTTAAACCCCACATATCAAATCAGCTTCGCACAAGCTACGGAATGCTTCACTTCTTTAGCTTTTCCAAGAATACTGTTCTACAAATTATAGTTTCGTGCGCTATTCCATGCGCCCTATAATCTGATTGCTACACGTTTTTTTTTTATTCCACTTCTCGCTTAGAGAAGGCTTTTTTTTTTATGATGTCGTAAACACTGTTTATCAGTTCCGGCGAATGTCAATAACTTGACTCTAATACGCCAACTGGTTTTCAAGATTTCCCAGTAAAGCGCTCGACTTCTTGTTGAAGAACTTGCATTGGTAACTTTTTTATTCAGCCCTCCCTGTAGTCTTCTTTTTTATTTCTTTTCACTAGGAGTATACTATAAAAAAGAGCACGTTTAAGACTCAACCGCAAACTTGCAAACATATTTGAATGTCGAGAGTTTGCGACCATTTTACACCATTTTCTCGTACAGTTTTCGATCCTATATACTACAAAAGTTTTCGTATTATATTGCCAAACGAAAGTGTTCAGTATTTCACACATTTGTTCACGTGTTACCCGGCTGTTATTCGTTTAATTTAAAATGCAGCTCTTCGACACACTTCACACGCACTCAAGGACAAAAAATAAAATAAAATGTCCGCTTGTTCATCGGCATGTTAATCCCAAGGAGGATTTTATTAGAGCTACCTTCGGTTCTTCTTCATTTTTTTTTTCTCACTTGGAACTAGTTGACGCCGAGATTAAGATTAATTCGCGCACTGAAGCGAACCAAAAGGCGCGCGCGTTAAGTTCTGCGACGAAGGAAAGCACCTCATTTGCATTGACAGCCTCGTCCTTTTTTTTTCTTTTTGGTTTAGCGAAATAAAGGCTGTAGAAATGCCACGGGAGGCGTGAACTGACATTCTCAAAAGAAGGTCACGCTCGCTGGCTATCGATTGGAAATTCGATGCTTCTGCGCAAGAATTGGGCCCAGCTTCATTCTCCTTTCGTTTGATTGTGTTCTTCGCAACTGCGAGAAAAATAATCTCAGAAATAAAAAAAAACGATCGATGGATGTATCATAGCCTTAAGTTTGAATTGAAGAGTCGCGTATCTTTGTAATAATAGCGGCTTAGGTTTTACGCCTGCCAGCAACAATAGTTTACCTGTATACATTGTATTTTGCACTTCATGTATTTTCTCTGAATAATATTGTGTTTTTTTCAATAACATGTATGAATGTTTCACACCTGCTATAGTCTCTGCTTGAGAAGGCAGTATCAATAAATAAATAAAGCCAATAAATAATCAGGGACGCCGTAATGGAAGGCTCCGGAACTTTCTGATTTGATTGATATGTGAAGTTTAACGTCCCAAAACCACTATATGATTATGAGAGACGCCGTAGTGGAGGACTCCGGAAATTTAGACCACCTGGGGTTCTTTAACGTGCACCCAAATCTGAGTACACGGGCCTACAACATTTCCGCCTCCATCGGGAATGCATTCGGAACTTTCTACCATCCGGTGTTTGTTAACGCGCATTTCAATTCCGTCACAATGCGGTCACTGTGAACAAGATTCGAATCCCTGCCCTGGTGGCTAAGTAACGCGACACACTAGGTGCTGACATCATTAAAGGCTGCCCGAACAACATTGACGCAGAACAGAAACACGTGCACACAGCGCTATCGATTGAGATATAACTATCGATAACTCAGCGATAACTATCAATCTATTAAATAACGCGTGCGTGCTAGGTTACCAAAGCAGTTTAGTCGCATATCTTCATGAAGGCGTTTCTGCGTTTTCTTTTTTCAAACCAGATTTAACGACAACTGATGACTATAGCCTCGGACAATGTTTTCAGCCAGTGATATTAATGGCGGCTTTGTAATGCCGTTATGTGTTCTCTCTTTATCTTTAATTATTTCGCACCCCCTTTCCCCTTCCCCATTTTAGGGCAGATAACCAGAGTTCTTCCTGTTTAAGCTCCATGTTCACCTTCTACTTTTCTCTCTTTCTATCTTTCTCTCCCTCATGTGTTGAGAGGGCTTAGCATAGCTTTAAGGGCGATAAGAATGCCAACCCCGTAAATCAAACAATCAGATATACTTTGAGGAAAAAAATGTGAGAAAACCGTCCTCATTTTTACTCTTCTCATAGAACTCATGTCCAGAAAAAAAAATGAGTGAAACTTCATTTTAGGCGTCACTTAATGAGTTTTAGGTAAAGTATTTGCTACATTTATTACCTGTGTACACTACGTGTACCTTCATTATCACATGATAAATATGCAGTAACTGCTTCTCCATCACGCTCTGACAAGTGTGTCACCTTTTTGTGCGGCATCACATTCAATGCACGAAATGTGACGCGATGAACACTGCAGCGTTAACGACGCCTCGTCGCCCTATTTAATGATCACCACAGGACGAAGCTATGCCAGTGATTTACTATCGATCCAATCAAGCTTAAGGTCATTCCATTTGCGTCTGCGAACTTGTTAGTTTCATCACCCCACCGCACCATATGCACGTCTTGGCTCCGTTTCTCATCTATTAGCATCCGTTCCATTGCTCCATCCAACAATCGGCCATCTCCTTAGCATTGAAAAGGAAGTGAATGAGTTGGTACATTTCTCAAAGAAGTAATTAACCGCACAACCACGGGACGAAGTAAAAAAAAACGCGTGTACGGGCGCTGCATGGCGGCCAACCGAAAATTTTTTGACGAAACCGAGTATTGCGAGGTCTTGGGTGGAAAGACGCTTATTTGGTCCGAGAACCCGGCAGCCGACAGCTACGTACGGCGAACCAACAATGATGATGCTCAAGCACGACAACGAGGAGGTTGCCTAAGCGAACGCATTATGATAATGATAACGTACAGATGAAAAGGGTGCGTATGATAAATGGACACACCAGTTTCCCCAACCTGAAACGGACAGTCTGGTCAATGCATAAGAAAAAAAGCAAAACAAATAATATACATCAAAACGATGCACATAAAAAATGATAAAGTCAGCACGAGCGACAATCGAGGGACGTTTCCATCAGGTAAGTGGCTTGAGGCGTGCAAAAAGAAAATAGGTAAGCTATGAGTAACAGAAACCCGAGATAGTTGGTGCGTAATCATTGCGAAAAGGACAGGGCGTACAAACGTGGCGACGAGATGACCTGATGTCCCTCTTGTGTCCGTCTTTGCAATGTACGCTTTGTTTTATTATTATTATTTTTTCAGAACGAATAGGTAAGCTATATTCGTTTCGGTCGGTGACCGGTTTTTTGAAGGTCCATGTAGCATATATATATTGAAGGTCCATATGAAGGAGAGCCGGAGCTTCCATCCCCTATAGGCGATTTCTTGCTTCGCCCGTGATACGCATCGATTCGAATTTCCCGTGCTGCCGCAGGTCGGCGAGTCCACGTATCGCGACATGTGTCGCATCGCCAACGGCACCTGGCGGCGGCAGGACGAGGAGAGGTCGCAGGGACAAGCCGAACCTCGCCGGGGATCGGATCACCGCGACGGCCGCGGCAAAGTGGGACGAGCAGGAAGAGGAGGAACCCGTTCCCCGTCGGCGGCGGCGGGTGTGCGGGGCTACGCGACTCGGTCCTTCTACGGCAGCCGCAGCGGGTGCCTCGTGGTACAATCACTCACTCACTCAATCAATCAATCAATCAATGAATCAATCAATCAATGTTCTGTCCATTTGTACCGTTATAGCCATCGTTCACCCGAAGTATGGAAGGTTCTGCACTTTCAAACAGGATCAATCAATCAATCATTCAACCAATGAATCGATCAACCAATCGCGGTACTGTCGATTTACACCGTTATAGCCCTCGTTCACCTGAAGTATGGAAGGTTCTCCACTTTCTAACCGAATCAGTCAATCAATCAATCAATTATTAATTATTTATTAAGGTTCTGTCCATTGATACCGTTATAGCCCTCGTTCACCAGAAGTATGGAAGGTTCTGCACTTTCGAACAGAATCAATCAATCAATCAATCCTTCAACCAATGAGTCGATCAACCAATCGCGGTACTGTCAATTTATACCGTTATAGCCCTCGTTCACCCGAAGTATGGAAGGTTCTGCACTTTCTAACCGAATCAGTCAATCAATTGATCCATCTAACAATCAATCAATAACGGAACTCTGTCCATTTACACCGTTATAGCCCTCGTTCACCAAAAGTGTGGAAGGTTCTGCCCTTTCGAACCAAATCAATCAATCAACCACCAATCAATCAATAACAGAATTCTGTCAATTTACACCGTATAGCATCCGTACGCCTGAAGTATGGAAGGTGCCGCGCGGTAGAACAAAATCAGTCAGTCAATGGGCCGGCCAGTCAATCAATCAATCAAACAACCAATCAATCAATGAACACGACTCTGTAAATTCGTACCGTTATAGAACTCGTACAACAGTTACACACACGAGACAGATTATACGAGTGAAAATCGGGTGGCATGGTCCTTTAAGGTTTGTGGCGTGAACCATATAACGCCCTGCGTGCAGGTGCAGTCCGAGTACGACTGGTACTCCGGGTTCGGTCCGGAGTCGGCGCGACCTTTACTCCTGGAGGGGACCGGCTCCGGCTTCCTGGGCGTGGTCGTGTTCGACCTGGAGGCCGACGACTTCGCCGGCTCCTGCGGCGGCGTCAGGCACCCGCTCGTGCGCAGGCTGAGGAGGATGCTGTGGCTGAACGAGCAGCGGAGGCCCGTGCTGCCGATGGACCGCGCCGAGGCCGACATTTGAAAGAAATTTATGTAGCGCGAGGCGAAAAAACGAACACTCCTCTCAGTCCTCTCACTCCTCTCAGTCAGAACGACTGTCCTCTCAGTCTATTCTTTCCTGTGTTTGTTTTTTCGCCTCGCACTACATAAATTTCTTTCAGATGTTTCGCCAACAAGCCCACATCGCCACTCTTGTCGAGGCCGACGATTCGAAGAGATAGTACAGAGATAGATGGGCGGCCCGTGTCGCAGTTAGAATAACGTTTGTTGTCGTAATCGATGTGGATTCGAATTAATTGTTTGAATTATAGATAACAACAAGTGGAAGTGGGACGGTCGATCAAAACGTGTTCGACGTGCATTTTGCGATCTCGCGACATCACGCCCATATTAGCGGGCAAGCACTTCACGCACATCCCATGAACAAAAGTACAGCGCACACTCCAGGAAATAAAAAAAAATGCTTACAGTGCACCCTAAGCGATAAAAAAAAATAGTGTCTGCTACTCTTTTTTTCGGTGCGTATACTTAAATGCCACGCAAATGACTCTCTTTTAGATGGTGACGTTAACTCTCTCTTCAGTCGCACTACTACACTATAAAAAAGAGCGAGTAAAAAGGGTGTCATTTTGTCCCACAACAATAATCATCATCTACGTTGCGTTCCATCCTTGCGCTATCGCCCCGCGCCCGGTACATTCCGGTCACGATCGACATGCCCGTTATCAGGGTTACATTGCATTCTCGATAGGAAAGTGGCCAGCGCCGAGTTTTCAAGAAAGGAAGCGCACGCAAGCCTGACGACGATTATTGTTGTGGGACAAAAAGACACCCTTTTTTACTCGATATTTTTTTAGAGTCTACCTTACGAAAATATGATCATCTCCTAAGGGAGTAAACGTGTCTCCCTATAGAGAGTCATATAAGCGGCAATTCAGCACTCACCAGAAAAAGTAAAGAATCCCCCCCCCCCTCACACTGAAGGGTATGTCAGTGTTTATAGAAGCATTCTTTCCCAAATCGGAACGCCAGCCGAGGCTGGAAGAATCGAACCCACGACGTTATGCTCAAAAGCTGACAAAACCCGACTAACACATGTGCACTGGTGCACCGGTTCAAATCCAGGCGGCAACAGAGCCGCGAAACAATACAGCGTCCGCAAGCACGCATGACGACAGCTCGTTCGTCGGAACGGCGCGCTTTTTGGTCAATAACCCCCTCCTATATAGTATATAAGAGCCTCGTTCCAGAACGCAATAAAAGACCGGTATTGCAGTAAAACGCCTCATTTTCCAGACCCACTAAACCGCAGAGAAAAGAAAAACGAGATGCCCACATATCCCATCCGAGACGACGCATCCCTTTCATATTCTCCCACCAACTGACGGCCAATATCGCATACGACAGCCGAGAGACGTTCGCCCCAAACAGCGGAGCTGATGCGATGGCGTACCGTATTTACCCGGTTTTGTAGGCGAACGTACTCTCTGCTACAAAAAGAAAAATCGATGAACCGACTTCAGCAGTAATCGTGTCATATAAAAATTCGGCCAAAAACGACACGAGTTATTTGTATGTACGTACGTATGTATGTGTGTATGTATGTATGTATGTACGCATGTATGTATGTATGCGTGTATGTATGTATGTATGTATGTATGTATGTATGTACGTATGTATGCGTGTATGTATGTATGTATGTATGTATGTATGTATGTATGTATGTATGTATGTATGTATGTATGTATGTATGCATGCATGTATGTATGTATGCGTGTATGTATGTATGTATGTATGTATGTATGTATGTATGTATGTACGTATGTATGCGTGTATGTATGTATGTATGTATGTATGTATGTATGTATGTATGTATGTATGTATGTATGTATGTATGTATGTATGCATGCATGTATGTATGTATGTATGTATGTATGTATGTATGTACCATACCAGGAGGACATAGTTGTATTTCGGATGAATGCGTTTTGCGCAACCTTATGAAACCAACAGACAATGAGTCAAAGGAAAGTACTGAGTTACTATTTGTAGCTTTTCAACTGAAGTGCGGTAATAAGGATATCAATGTAAGCGGAAACTAATCTGGATTAAAAACCTGCCGCCGATAATAAAGCTGCATACCACTGCACTGATGAAAACCACTGTTTTGTTCAATACTTGTTATATTCGTACATAAAATAATCACAGTTAAGAACAAAACAAAATGTCTATACCCGCAAAACACCACTGAAAACTTCTGAATACGTAACTAATCACAAAAAGCCGGTCGCGATTAACGGAGTGGTATAAACAGCGAGGTCGCACATTTTAGCATCGCTGGTAAATTATCTATACGGAATTTTCGGGGAGCGATTTTCTTTTACGAGCCGGAAGACCGGTATAATAATAAGGCGTACCGTACCAGGGGAGAAGGGGGGTGGGGGTGGCTTCGGATTAATTTCGACCACCTAGGGTTGTCTGACGCGCAGTACGCGGGCATCTCGCATTTTCGCCTTCATCGAAATGTGATTACCACGGTCGAGACCAGCGACCTTCAAGCAGACGTCGAACTTAATTAATCACCACAGATTACCACGTTCTCATTTATAGTGATGGTCCTATGGTTGTCAGATTAACGATACTGGAGTTCTAGTGGTGTACTTTGTCGGGTTAACTTAATTATTGAACTTTAAATGTCCTTCTAAAGCTTATCTCAGTATAGAGCTAACCTGTGTAAGCGCAACAGCTGTCGCTCGACGGATGAAGCTATAGAGCACAGAACCGCACGTGACAATGTAATTCCTCAATTATTTTAGCACTTCACCCACCTAAAATCGTCACGTGACACGTACGACATGTATCCAATATTGTCGTACGATCGTACGAGATTCGTTCACGAGATTATCGGATACGAGGCGTATATGTGCCATACGAGAATGTTCGATATGATTATCATACTCGGAGTCACCGGCTCATTGCGTGCCTGGAGGACGCCAATGCAAAATCTTTACTATCGCGCGAAAAATATTATGATTCTCAGGGGTTTTTTTTTTCATATTTAGAACGATATACGCGCGTACTTAGGTGAAGTGTTCTAAATCTGTGCCGAATTGCAACGAGTTCAACGCGCTATTCACCTTGAAACCTCGACTACTCTCCGAGCGTTCACCAGGAAGTTCGTCCAGTTTCCTGGCTATATGTAACACTCTACAGAGCTTTTTTTTTTTTGCACTGTGTACTACGCTACTTCCAAATTAATACAATAGTTATGTTCTTACGTCGCAAAACAAAGGTATTATTGCGACGTACGTCGCCGCTTATTTCGACCATCTGTGCATGCTGTTGCTTGTCTACATATTCGCCATATTTTCTATTTACTTCCCTCCCTTCTTTCCTCATTCTCTCCTCCCGTCTTCTTTTCCTCCATCACTTTCCTCCTCTCGAAAGAGTAAGCAGGCGTAGTGCCCCTACAGGTGGCGGTTGCCAGCTTGCTCTCTCCCTCTATCCTCTGTGTCCCTACGTATCTCTGTATGCAAATACGATAAGTCAAAGTAATATTCTAAGCACACGGGTTTCAACCATTCCCTCCTGCATTTAAAATGCGTCCGCCGCGGTCAGTAACCGATTGATTGATAAGATTGATTGATTGATTGATTAATCGATTGATTGATTTATTGATTGATTGATATGTGGGCTTTAACGTCCCAAAACCACCATATGATTATGAGAGACGCCGTAGTCCTGGAGGGCTCCGGAAATTTCGACCACCTGGGGTTCTCTAAAACGTGCACCCAAATCTGAGCACACGGGCCTACAACATTTCCGCCTCCATCGGAAATGCGGCCAGTAATCCATCTCGCAACCTTCGGGGCAGCACTAACAACTTGACCACCGCCGCGCGTAAGCCGTTCAGAATAAACGCCGCCGTGCCCCGCCGCGGTGGTCTAGTGGCTAAGGTACTCGTCTGCTGACCCCCGGGTCGCGGGATCGAATCTTGGCTGCGGCGGCTGAATTTCCGATGGAGGCGGAAATGTTGTAGGCCCGTGTGCTCATGTTTGGGTGCACGTTAAAGAACCCCAGGTGGTCTAAATTTCCGGAGCCCTCCACTACGGCGCCCACAAGTCAATAAACGCCGCCGTGGTGCACCCCCCCATCCCCGTTACGTCCGCGCAGATACGGTAACCCCGCACCATCCAGGCTGGGACAATGGCTGCTACAACAAGGGTAGCATCATCGCGCTGACTGGGGCGGCTCCGGATATCGACCGACGGGGTCCTGTCTCGTCCTCCGCTTACGGCCTTGCCTGCAGAGCACGCACTGTAGTACACAACTCGGCCCGCCTCGACGGTGAAGGCCACTCACGGTCGACGTGCGTCGAGAAGAAAACCAGAAAAAGAAGAGAAGAGAGAAAAAAAAGAGGGACGCCCGCTGTGCATGCCGCGAAGCGAGACACAATCGGTTCGTCTTCGATCGGAACGGAATGGCCTCCCGCGACCAACTCTATTTGCTCTGCTCATTTTTTTTCGTGGCTATAGCCCATATAGCTTATCGACTACAGCTTTCGTTATTCTTCACGACGATTCTCTATTCTTCATTGTGAACACATTCTCCTACAATAATAATAATAATAATAATAATAATAATAATAATAATAATAATAATAATGATAGGCTTTACGTCCCAAAACCTAGATGAATATGAGGGAGGCCTATAGTGAAGGGCTTCTACTATTTCGTCCCCTCCGAAATGTGACCGCCGCGGCCGGAACCAAACCTGCGACATTCGGCTCAGCTACACCACCACGACGAACGATTGAAATAATTGATTGATTGATATGTGGGGTTTAACGTCCCAAAACCACTATATGATTATGAGAGACGCCGTAGTGGAGGGCTCCGGAAATTTCGACCACCTGGGGTTCTTTAACGCGCACCCAAATCTGAGCACACGGGCCTACAACATTTCCGCCTCCATCGGAAATGCAGCCGCCGCAGCCGGGATTCGAACCCGCGCCCTGCGGGTCAGCAGCCGAGTACCTTAGCCACTAGACCACCGCGGCGGGGCACGATTGAAATAAAGAAACAGAAAAAAGAAACAAAGAAAGAGAGAGAGAAAGAAGGAAAGAAATAAAAAAGAAAGATGTTGGTACGACAGGTACGCCTATTCGCATGCCCGCACATTCCCAAGAAATCAATCTGTCAATCAATTAAGTCTTTCTTTGCAACTGTTTGCAGCTTAAGCTATAGCGGTTCTCAGGCGAAACGCGGTTGCAAAACGCACACTCAAGATTGTCCGAGGGCCCACGTACACGGCAGTGGTATTGAAACCCGGACCTTTAAACAATAAAGTATGGTAACAAGTAATAAAGCGAGAAATAAGTTAAAAATAGCAGAAACGGTTGTTTTTTCTTACAAGAAACGTTTTCTCTTTCCGTTCGATGTTTTCATGCTGGGACACGAAGGAGCAACAAAAAAAAAAAAGAAACGACAATGCGTCAACGAACCCAACACGAGTTCTAAATTTAACGACGAACGCTAGGCGCTGACTCATAGCTGTCTATAAAGCCGCGAAAACAAGCGCAGTGCAAACAAATGACGTGTTGAATTGGACGCGTGCAGTACGTAAGCCAAAAAAAGATCCCTCACAAAATTTCGTACTGAGCCAATGCGGCGTTCTCCGCAATTTCCCGCTGCATTGAACGTATGCACCTCATTTAAAACGAATCAGAATTTATTATTGAGAGTATTAGAATTTTGAAGTTCAATTTGAATTTCACTTTACCGACAAGATACGAACAGCGATCGACGCATGAAAAGCCCCAGAATCCTTAGCGTCAAGCTAGTTTGGATTTATATGGAAAAAAATAGCAGGCATATATGAACGAATACCAATATTTCACGTTCTTGCGTGGTTACGCAGGTAGTTGTCAACGTATTTTAATTATATTTAAACATTATTAACAGGCGTCTCTAACATAGCATCGGGATAACAAAAAAATAACGCAACATTTACTTTGTCTTATTTAAAAAGCAGCGCTGGTCCAAAATGTGCAACCGACATTACAAAGACGACTTTTTTCATAATGTCACGTGATCGCGACACTGACGATGGCAGGAGTCAGGGTGTTCGAAACTAATCTTTACTATTTGGACGTACCTGTGCCCGTAAACCGAAACGACGACGTGCAAACGATTCGCACTGTAGACTGATAGCGGGTTGAAGAGACGTCGGGCCGTTAAGTGATCTGTTCTGCGGTAAATGTCCGTCGGCATTTATACACGCGGCGTGGAACATCCGAGCTTTATCGCTGGTGCTCGCGTAAGCTCTCGAGTAGGCTTAACTATTCGCGTCTAGCACGTCATGTAAACGGAATGATCGTGAACAATCGCGAAGCTGCTCAAGCATTGCAGCTCGGTTTGCGCCGAAGAAGAGCCGTATTCAAGGTTTTGGGACAAAGGGTCAGGAGCTCGATGCGTGGATCCTTAAGTCCAGGGCTCCACTGGCTACTACTGCCGACTGCCTGACGTGACCGAGATGCGGTAGCTGTACCTCCGTATTAGAGCTTGGGGCTTTAGTTAGAGCTGGCGAGCAGCGCCCTCTGCTGGTATACGAAGCAATCTTTCTACGCAGCCTCCGGGATCAGCTTCTACAGCACGCGAAAGCAAAGGTAACCGAAGAAATATACACCACGGTAGACGAACGCTGACGGACGCGTTTCGTGTCATTTTGAAATCGCGCAGCGCTCCGTCGAAAAATCTTTGAAACACGCAGTGTCGCCAAAATAAACGCTGGCTCCATAGCAACATCCTGTGGTACAAGGATTACCTCTCGCTCGAAATTTCATCAGCACTCCTTTGACATTGCAGTGCCAAATGAGTACCGTGTCGGCACTAATGCAGCTCATACTTCACGTGCGAAACTATACAGAAAGTAGAAAGATAAAAAAAACTGCGTTATTGAGACACTAATACGGCCCACCCGCTCGACTGTTTACCAGCTAACCCGGACACGTGCACGGCTGTTCCCTCAGCACGGGCACACGGAAAAAAGGGATGGTCATACTAGACATTCGATCTCACTTTCTCCACTAATGAGCTTTCCGTGTAAGCCCAACTCTTAACAGACCGGGGCAAAACCCGAGTCGACGCGGTTACTACCGAGATAAACGCGCGTTTGCACTGGCATGTTTGCATATAACGTACGTACGTATGTACACACACACACACACACACACACACACACACACACACACACACACACACACACACACACACACACACACACACACACACACACACAGCATTCCTTCCTTTCGCCCTTATGTTAATGGAGATCTTGTTTCCTGCCGACGCACGCATACAGGTCATTAGACAACTGACAAGAGAGAAAGAGGAGTCCGTGGTAGAGGCAGAGTTCCCCCTTGTTCTAATACATTTATTTTACCTGCAAGTGAACAACGAAGCCCACCCCGCCCGAGTGCGGTATATAAACCGCCGAGTCGTCCGTGGCGGCGCACGACCGGTAGATGTTCGGTCGACGGCGCTCGCAAACGGGATATATATGATTGACTTTCTCCGGCTTCGATCGGCTCGCGAACGCAAGGCGTTCCTCCGCGAAGGTCGCGGTGGAACCGAAGTAGAAACGTCTACCCTTCTCCCGGCTCTCTCTCTCCTTTTTTCCCCTTCATCACCGACGGAAAAGCCCGCCAGCTCCGCTTCCATCTGACGGAAAAGCGCGCATACAACAGGGTCGATGCAGTTCTTAAAACGCCGCGATTTGACAAAGTATGGTCAGAAATGCTCTCTATAGAGGCTCGTTCAAATCTCCGACCAATGCAACTAAAGGCGACGAAAACTCTGTTGAAATTCCTACGCGACACGGACTTGAACAAGCGACTGTAACAGCAATGTCACACACCGCGAAAGACAAGACTGGACTATGACTGAGTGTGCGCGCGTGTGCTGCCGAACGTGCTGTGTTTCTCTCTTCCCTCTCTGCTCACTATCTCTCGTCTCCCCCATCCCTCTCCCATGCGCAGGGTAGCAAACCGGCTGCCTATAGGCTGGTTAACCTCCCTGCCATTCTTTTCCCCCTATTTTCCTTCCTTCCTTCCGACTACTGCACCGGCGGTGCGACCTCTAGCGGCTGGCGACCCAAAAGCGACTCGAGGCAACCGATAGTGCCTCCCAGCTGCGTGCGAGTTTTACCCGTCGTCTCACCGCATTCCCAATAATGACAATAGCAGAGGGCACGCCACGGTGGCGCTGCAGTCGCGGTTCTCGGCTTCTGGTCCCAAGGTCCCGGGTTCGATTCCGGACGCGGCGGTCGCATTCTGGACGAAGATGAAGTTCCCCATGCCCCCGATACTGTGCGATATTAGTGGACGGTAAAGAACACCAGACGGTCGATATTTCCGGAACCCTCCAATACGGCGTGCCTCACATTCTACGGTTTGGGGACGTCATACGCCAACTATTATTAATATCTGGGGTGTTACGAGCCAGGATTAGGATATACAATTATGATGGACGTCGTAGTAGATGGCTACGGTAATTTTGGACAATCTGATGCTTTTCAACGTGCAATGACAAGCAGTGCCGCCGATGGACGAAAGGCGTTGAAAAAGAACGCGCCGCTATAAACGGGACTACAGTGAACTAACCAATGTCACCGTTGTCACGCCTTTGTGTTTGAGCAATGCGTTGCAAGTTTCGACAATGCAAAACCCGACGCTCTGAGATATTTTTTTTTCTTTCCGTGTGACATTCTAATTTCTCACTGTCCCTTTTCATTGCTTCTCCCTCGCGGCCAAAGTGCGACTCTTTCTTTAATGCTAGCAAATCACGCAAATATTAGTGTGATACCCTCACATGTCTGTCCGTCCGTCCGTCCGTCCGTCCGTCCGTCCGTCCGTCTGTCTGTCTGTCTGTCTGTCTGTCTGTCTGTCTGTCTGTCTGTCTGTCTGTCCATTTGTCTGTTTGTCCGCTCTTAACGGCACTGTGTACTTGAAACGGCCGACCACATCCGCAGCGCCCATCAATGTTGCTCAAGGATTAACCTTCATACTTGTGCAATTCTCAATTAATAAGCAATTATTGCGCTAGTCTGGGGCACCATAACAACACGTATATATATTCTGCATGTGCATCTTTTACTAGAAAACGCATACATAAGTAATATTAAGGACCATAGCGCTTGTCACGCTACGCTGATCATGCAACGCTTGCACGAAAAGCTGAGTGTTTCCAACGCTTTGCTAAGACGCGATGGTAGTGGCACCTAACCGTCGCCTTGCGTTCCTCACCTTATCAACTCTGAGACGGGCGCGCACACCCGTCTCAGAGCCACGTGCTTCGTTTTGCAAGAAGACTGTTTCTTTGCTTTTTGGCACTGCGCCGCGTCGCCTTATGGCTGACAGAAATGAGGTACCTTTTTAATTCTTCAAGAAATACTACCGCCACCGTTTCTCGCCGTAGACTGCAGGGCGACGTCGGGCACACGCCACCGAGGAGAAGGCCGTGGCGCTTCGGTGCGGTGACGCCATCTAGTTTTGCCTAAACAAACTAGCTGCGGAAAGCGGTCTATATGTTCATACAACGAAAAAATACCATAGGAAACGGCAAAGGCCACGGGAATCGCTCACTGGATTTCGTGCCGACCGGTTGTACCGCCGCGATCTCGAGGACAGCGCAGCTCTGGCCGACTGGGCTCACCCTACGCCATCTCCTGACGCCGACAAGAGCTCTCGCCGAGTGGTGACCCGTTCTCGGACTCCTCCGTCCGTGTCCGTCTTTACTATCTCCTCCTTACTTCCGTCGTTTCCTGTCGATCGCTGGCCCGACGCCTCGCTACCTCCTTCCTCTTTATGTCTTTACCTTTTAATTCTATCTTTTTAATCCCTCCTTTACCCACACCCCTCGTGAGCTGCTGTTGAGGCGTCCTCCCCCTGAGAGACAGTTACGGGGTTCATTTTGTTCTTCTTTTCATTTAAAATCACTCACACAGGCAGCGGCGGCTGCGACAAGGCCTCGAAACGATGGAAGCCCTACGCCAACGACGACGAGGCCATGTCGTGTCTGCGACTGTCTGCGGTTCAACTGGAACCTCTTTACGCCGAGAATCAACGCAGAAACAACTATCGCCGCCACCGCTCCGCGCATGTTCTTTCTCCAGCCTTGGTTTATTCGCATAAGCTCAACACGTAAGAGTTAATGATAGACAGTGCCCACACGAAGGACCGTATGTCTAACGACAGCAAAGGAACTCTTTGCCAATAAGCACACCACCCTCGATCCGCTAGGAGCCGTATTTTCTTTCTTTTTTTCCCCGTTTTGCTGCGTTCATAATAACACATCCCCCGACAGAACGAACGTCAACGGAGAAAGGCGTCGGCGGTGCACAACGCATCCAATTACGCCGTCAGAAAGGCTTTCTTTGCTTTCCCACGCGTCCTTCCGCAGGTGAGACAGTACACCGTACCCCACCACTGGTACAATGCGAAGCCGGATGCTTTTCTTGGCAGCGCCAGGGACGGGTAGGAGAAAGCGAAGACGAGCGAGGAAAAAATGCACGTCCGGTGTCGACAGAACCGACCAAATGAAGGCGTCTATCCACGTCTATCTATCAGTCAGTCAAGCAAGAGGAAAGGATGGACGGAAAAGGAGGGGAGAGTCGACTACGACTGCTCTTGCTTTTGCTGCCCTACGAAGAAGGCGCCGCACAGTCGCACGATGCCACTTCTCGGCTTTCGTCCCTGCGTTGCGTACTCTCGGGTTTCTTATTGCGCTATAGGTAACAGGGTGAAAGGAAATATGCGAATGCAGACCGAGGGAAAGGGGGGCGAGACAATGTAGAGACCGGATGGGGCCGGCTTGCTCCGGTATACGGAGATATGCGAGTACAGGGTCGGAATCATTGAAGACGAAATAAACTGGCAGAGAGGGAGAACGAGGATTTAAGTCACACCAACGGAAATTGGCAAGTCAAGTGAATGTCCGCAAAGTCGCTCCTTTAGCCGTAAATGTGCTTCGGCGGCTCTTCTAGCCACTTTCGCTCGCAGTGTAAGCTTAAGTTGACAGTGACTCATCACCAAATTCAAACTGGTGATTGAGGATAATTATGATGATGATGATGACGGCGACGACGAAGACGATGCTGATGATGGTGGCCTATATCACTGTCTTATTGCCTCGCGGTGCTATTCTGTACATTCTACAATCAGTCGGTCATTTTGTTAGGCTCCGCTATTGGTTAAAACCTGATTGACCCAGAGGGCCACGCTATGGATTATCCGATTGGTTCAAAATGCCACCATAACGAAATATGACGATATGGAAAAACGATAAGGAGTGGCCCAGATAGCGCTTCCGATAGAGCAGCCGTCCTGTCTTATTCAGTTAGAGCTGGCCGCCTCTTTTGTGACACTGCTTTCTTTGGTGGATCTACAGCCCCAGAGGGAACTGCAATCACTTTTAAGTTACACGGCCGCCGCATTTGTCGCGCAGTACCGGGAGCACTTGGGTCAAATAATGGTTTAATGCAGGCTTCACAACGACTTGGCTAACATCGGCTTGGCTAACATCGGCTTACTTTGACCATAACGCACACGTCGGCCTGAATAAATCTCAGCACAGTGGTTGCGGTCCAGTCCGATTACTCAGCTTTTTTTATTTTTTTTTATTAATCGTTTTTAGCAGCATCGGCTCGAGACGTGGCCTATGAGGCACAGTCGAGGATGCTGGCTCCAAAAGAACTTGTTATTCTAGCTGGTACGTGTCGTGGACTCATGACACGTACCAAATTGAGCTGCGAGTAAGAGTGAGTCAGGGTTATCAATATTTTGGTGAGCTTGAGTTCTAGTGAGTCCGATTGGAGAAAATTTTGGCCAGTCCGAGTGAGCCCTTGTCACAAAATATACTTCTTGAGTGAGTCTCAGAGAGCTCCGGATTTTTAGGCACAACTAAGGTCCATGACGCACAACTTCAGTTTGATTGATTTGTGGGGTTTAACGTCCCAAAACCACTTCTGATTATGAGAGACGCCGTAGTGGAGGGCTCCGGAAATTTTGACCACCTGGGGTTCTTTAACGTGCACCCAAATCTGAGTACACGGGCCTACAACATTTCCGCCTCCATGCACAACTTCAGTTCAAAACGCGCACAGAAACTCAACAAGAATAAAATAAACCTTGATAGCACTAGCGGCTGTCTTTCTCAACCGTCCGTCTCCTTTTGTTGTGCGTTCTTAGGGGTATATTTTAATGTGTTCTCTGCGGTTCAAGGCAGTTATCCGGTTCAAGGCAGTTATTTCAGGCAGGTAGTTTCAGGCAGGCAGTATTTCAGGCAGGCAGGTAGTTCAAGGCAGCGGTTCAAGGCAGTTATTATTCGACACACGGCACTCGCTCGGCAGTGAACCCGGACAACTAAGGCCAGGACCACTAAGGACCACTAAAACATACCGCAGAGCGCTCTGACGTGGCGATCACGACTTCTGTCAACATCATGTTCTTGTTCTTTGTCACCTATTGACTTTGGCTCACACCCACTGTGGGGGGATTGTCCAAGAATTCAGTGGTTTAAGAAAATGGTATGGAGTGGTTGAGACACATAGACAAGAGAGAACAGAGAGAAGGGATTGAGCGGCTTTCCCTCTCTTTGGCGGTCGGTATAGCGGGGGACGTCTCAAATACAAAGATTGCGGATTACATAGGGAATTATGGTGCACGATCTAAAGTATATATCCCTTTTTAAAAATAGCCCCCGGTGTTTATTTCTTCCTTACTTCCAATAATATTCTCCATGTTAATATATTATTTTATTTCTATTACAATATTAAAACACTTGGGCACATATTAAAAAACAATGTTTCAATGCTGCCAAAATGCAGAATATGTGCACGCAATAGGGTAACAAATTATAATTGTAATTTATTATTAAATTTATAACGTATTAAACAACTATTAAGTATAACAAATAACATATACCAAACATTAAATTTATATGTTAGATATGTTCAATATAATAGTGATTTTCTAATATCATTATCCATGTTATAATTCATAAGTGGTCCCATTTTAGCGGTATAACGGGTTCTCCTTTTCTATAGATACTTGTGTTGTATTTGACCTTTCGTTTGTCGTAAATAAAATAGTTCTGACCATTTCTATTACAGTTGTACCGGTTGTACCCCTCAATCTTATTTCATTTCTCGCTTCCCTTCCCCTGCGCACGGGGTCTTGACAACAGCGTGACTAATGCCTTAAATTACAGCGATCTCGCGGTCGAGGGACGCATTAAGACTGAAAGACCGCTGGCCGAAACGAGGTTACATATATAGCAGCCATTTTAGGGGCGAAGCTCTTTCGTTGTAGTGCGTAACCACCGGTGGCACATACCCGAAAGAGCGGTCCTTAGAATGTCCGCTGGGGGGCGGCACTTGTATATGATGAAAACATGATGAAAAGATGTGAGATGGCTGTACTTGGAGTGTTCACTAGATAGACGGACGGACGCATGGACATACAGATTGACGGACGGACTGACGAATGCACGGAAAGGTAGACGGAGGGGGCATACGCACGGACGGACGGACAGACGGAGGGATGGCCGCGCGAACAGACAGACGAACAAACGGACAGACGGACGAACGCGCAGACGGGCGGACGCATCGACGATCACACGGATAAACGGACACACAGACGGACGCACGGACGGGGCGCATGACCAAACGGAAGCAAGAACGAATGGACGGACGGAAGCACGGACAGACTGACGAACGCTTCGCCGCGCGAATCACCATTCACTCCGTGGATATGCCGTGATTTTTTTTTTCATGTAACAGCGCTACTCGTGGAATCTCTCTACCTTCACGTGCGTCCTCGCAGAACACTTTCCCTCCGCTGTACGCGTTCTCGCGCGTCCCACTAATTCCATGCAGTACTGCACGTGCCTAATATGGCCACAGCTAGCGAACTTCAAGGTAAGCTAAAGAGCAAAAAAAAACAATTTTTCGCGTATTAGTAAAGTGTACAATTTCACAATCCCGAAAACACAACTCTAATCGCGACGCTATATACGCTAAGTAGGCGAGAGAAAAAAAAAAACGCGCGAAAGGAAACTACGGGTGGAGAATTTGTGATTCCCACACCAAAAACCGTGACGTATAGTAAATTCTGAAAGCGTCCGCTGGGTTCTACGTAGATTGTACTCGATAAAAATGAAGTACATTGTCTTCTGCGTGTACCATAGACCTAGCATGCAAAGTTTCAGAAAGTTTCACTTGGCCAATGTCGCCGAAAATGCTAGCTTGCGAAGTTCCAGAAAATTTCACCTGGGCATTGTCGCCGAAAATACTAGCTTGCGAAGTTCCGGAAAATTTCACCTGGGCAATGTCGCAGAAAATACGAAAACTATCCCTTTGCAATTTGTTACTCCACGTGCGTATAGATTTCCGTGCGCCGCAATTTAAAAATCAAACTTGATTTTTCTCCGCTAGCGATGAACCTATAACTTTAGCGTTCTTATAGAGTGCGGTTGGTCAATCCAAAGCAAGCCATTGTGTATTTTTAGTGCCCCCCTGAAGAATTCCAAGTTGAAAGCCGGGACAGACGTTTCATTCTCGCCTTTACTACTCGTCCCACAAGCGCCATCTCTTGCTGGCCACTGATTCGTTCATATAACACGTGGATGTCAGCGTTAAACTTATCGGGATTTCGCGCTTTCCGGCTGCACGCTTTTATCTGCGTTTGCGCAGTCGGAAACACGCAACACGAAGTGGAATCAGTCGATCGCGAAAGAGATGCACGCGAGACGTGCGATCACGTCCCAAAGCAGGGTAGAAAACAAATCAAAAGTGACAGCCCTTACACATAAACCAATCGAGAGCTTACTTCCTCATCGCATTGGCATGGCGGATTCATCCATGTGTGAAAGCTGCAACTGTATAGAGACTATTGAACATCTCTTGTGCCACTGTGCCCAATTCGATGAAGATCGCCGGACTCTCCAGTGTGCCTTGAATAAACTCGATGACCGGCCATTTAATGAAGCAAATATCTCGGGAGCCTGGTCGCGCAGCACATCAGCACAGAAAGCCACACGAGCCCTCCTGAGATACTTGTCAGCAACTTCATTGAGGGACCACCTGTGAAACTCGGCATTGTGTGTGTGATGTGACATGTGTCTATCTTTCTCTCTCTCTTTTACTCCCCTCTCCCCCTCCCCATGTGTAGGGTAGCAAACTGGACGCACAGTCTAGTTAACCTCCCTACCTTTCCTACATTCCTTCTCTCTCTCTACTTCCTCATGAAGTCATGTGTACAGACTGATGACGTCACTGATTGCGCCGAGAAGATGAAAAACACAAGGAAAAAATAACGCGTTCTTTTTGTGTGTTTCCAGGTGTTGCCTAAGGGTCCTCTAAATGACGCCCCCATTTCCCAAGTGTCCTTTTAGCCAACGTCGTAGTTCATGTCACGTTAACTATGACGTTCGCTACCGAAACTATAGTTTGGCTTGGCGGCGAAGGAACTTAATGCCGACGTTAGTGGCGTCTTTGCATCCACGGTGCTAGTATTCAGCGAGTATCCGCTTCAGCCCGCTCTGATTGGCTCGATTTCAAGAGCGAGCACGCCGACGTCAATATAGCGAACCTCGACTCTCGATCTCAGTTTAATACATGCACGTAAAACGCGCAGTCGATGCGGTGCGCCTTCTTTCGTTCCCGTCACTCCAAATATACTCAACTTGTAGCGACAGAACTACATCGCTATACTTCTTCAGCAACACTGCACGAAACTATAGATAGCGCTCGATGAGCGAAGGCGACGAAGTCCGTGGGAGATAACATAAACGTCCGTAGACATGACGATGTTACCATCTTTGCATTACGTGACTTCCAAGCCGGAAGAGCCCCCGAAGCCGTTTCTCTGCGGCGGCTTCACTTTTATATACACGCGAGAGCCATTCGTCGAACGTCTCGTGTATTTTGTATTTCCCCGTTATCGACAAACACCACTACATGTATTTGCAGCGTTTATAACAATGTACATCGCAATTTTATTTTTTTAATTATATATATACAAACTTTATACTCGAGATCATCGGATTACTCACCGCCGTCATTTTTTTGTGCGCGATAAGCGGAACGTTCGAAAACGCTAACGTATTTAGTCAACCGATCGACTGGTCGGGTCAGAGTACGCCGGTCTATTAGTCGGTCTACTAATAAGTCTAACCAGCTTGGAAGTCACTAAAGGTGTTTCATATTGCTCAGTCACAATTATGATTGACATTAGTCAATTGTTAAACCTTTATTTGTGCGTGTCTCGCACATCGTAAGTTACCGAGCGTTCTCCTGCGCTATGACTGTAGACTCCGGACGCCGGCTAACGGAAGGAGGGACATAGTGGATTCTACGGTGCTTCCCTGATAAAACTAAAAGTACTTTAATCGCCGTAATCTAGCCTAGCCATAAAGAGTATGCGTAGCTTCGGTATCGCCAGCCACGGAACGAGCACTAGATAAGGATAAGACCTACGTTTCACCTCGAGAACGCTGACGTCACTGCTTCCGTTGGAGCACAGGGCGCACAGTACGTGATGCTCAGCTCTTGAAAAGCCACTCACCTGAAAAAAAAGGAGAAAAAAAATGACAAAGATATGGTCAGTCAATGTACTCAAGACGCCACAAAGTAGTACACGTTCACACAACTCGAAGTTTCGGTAGGGCCGAAGTGGGGCCCCGTGAATATTAACAGTAACAAGGCACCGAGAGAGGCAAGGTGATAATATGCGTTAGTGCAACATGGCAAGTCAAACATTGGCACGCTCTAAACATCATTAAAGGAACGCTAGTGTCGAATAATGAGCCGGTTTAGACTGACAAAGCGTTCTCCGGGAGTACTCTGACGCTGCGAATTTCACCATCACCGTTTTTATTAGTACCAGAAAAAAATGAAAACCAAAGTTTCATTTTTGAATTTCGAGCCGAAATCTCCGCAAAAGAGTGGCTACTTGGGCTGGTTGGTATTGCATTTTTGAAAGAAATATACTTCCTTAGTGCGCAGAGAACGTTTTCGGAAAGAAGATAGAGCAGAGAGATAGGGCAGAGCGCACACTTACAACCAATCTTATTGCACAGATGGCGGGAATATATATACAGTCAAGAGGGCGAGGAGATCACATACAGATGAAAGGACAAAGACCACATTATTCCAACCTTCAAATGGCAACTTGACTGAAAAGATACTTGTATTCATTATCCGACAGATTGACGGACGGGGCACTTAACACACTCAGTTCCTGCTTTGCGAATCCAAAAAAGATTCATACCTTTCACGTGCCCTTTTATCCTTGTATCTTGCCATTACTTGGCATTCATCAAATTTCGCGGTGCACCCACAATTCACACAGTGACTTGCCAAGTGACTGCCCACTGATCCGCGGATCAGATTTTGCGTGCTCTCTAAGGCGATCGTTCAGGCAGCGCCCCGTCTGACCGATGTAGCATCGACCACATGATAAATAAATCAGATACACAACGCCTGTAATGCATTCTACAAACATCCCTGCGTGCTTCGTGTTGCACCCGACACTTAAAGATCTTTCGTAGTTAACTTTTTTACAAAGAGAGCTCAGCTCGTTTTTTTCCTGTGAAGACAACCTTTACCCCAGTTTTCTCAACGACTGTTTTTAGGCAGTGCGAAACATTGTGCACATAGGGAATGACAAACACTTTCGGCTTTGACTGGTCCTGAAGTGCATGCCGTGCATTATTGCCCTGCTTCAATGCATTCAGAAGTGATTCTGCTTTGCACGAGAACAGGCGATCGGGATAGCCTGCTTTCTTAAGTCTGTTAACTAGGCTGGCAAAACTGCTCTGAACCTGGTGATGACAAGACCTTGACAATGATGCCTTCATACATGCATCATACAGAAAGTCCTGTTACCATTTAGTTCGGCCCCCTCCAAGCTTGTTAAGCGAGTAATTGCCAATGTAATTTGTAAACGTTGCACTACCAGACTACAGCACTCTTGAACAACAACAAAGGTATAGATGAAATAATAAGAAATCACAAATCAGGAGAAATAATCAAGCGCCAAATATTTCGACTACTCCCTTCATAGTTTTGTCGTTGTTGTTGTTGTTGTTGTTGTTGTTGTTGTTGTTGTTGTTGTTGTTGTCGTCGTCGTCGTCGTCGTCGTCGTCGTCATCGTCGTCGTCGTCGTCGTCGTCGTTATGTTACGTTTTCGGTGCCAACAATGATACGTTTGATTATACATTTAGTCTTAAAATCTTATTCTATTTTTCCATATGTATTCAAAGTTGCACGTGAAATACTACTTCCTCTACGTAAGTTTTTCAAGTTCTTTCGTTTTTATTGTCATTGCTTACGTGCAAACTGTTGTTTCTGGTGGATGGACCTCATCAGGCATGAAAGTCTTTAGTCCCCTCTTTCCGAAGTATAATTTTTTGCTCTTGAATAAAATCAATTCAATGGTAATATAGTGTGACAGAAGAGTAACGTAGCAACCAGCCATCGCGAAATGCTAATTTCGCTACAGACATGCGGTTCAATGCTCCCCACCCACTGCAAAATGCTCAGCCATAACTCTTCGAATAATTCAGCCACACGTAGCGTCAACACAGTGCACGTAATACCTTACATGTCTGTAGCGATTACCTAGCTTACCTGCAGAAAGACGAACAATGGCGTACTAGGTGCTGTCCTACTTCACGAAAATTATCTTTTTTTTATGGCATCGTTGACACGTTGCGAAAAGCCAAAACTTCGAAATACAGTTGGCCTTCGCCCGACACAGAGCTGCGCACCAAATTCGCATTGGTCAATATCGCAAATCACAACTGGAATTTACCGCCCCAAAACCACGATATGATTGTGAGAGATGCCGTAGTGGATGTCCCTGGAAATTTCGGTTACATGGGGTTTCTTCATTTAACGTCACACCTAAATCCAAATAAATGGGCCTGAATGGCAGTATCGAAATCACCGGCGATTGTATTTTTTTTAAGGGGCGGAGCCCCGTAAGACCACTCAACTACTGTAGCACAACGTCCGTTCACCGCCAACCGGCTTCAACAGCTGATGTAGAGCAATTTGCATGTGAACAAATCGAAAAACTTGTGAACAACCAAAAAAGGTCATCGAAAGGCTGTTACCTAGAAAAAAAAGCAAAATAAAAGGCCACAACGCCGTAAGAACATCGACATTTAACCACCCATCAATCAAAGCATGTGACAGAACAAAAGGTAAACGAAGACAATATAAGAGGCTATTAACCGGAACAACATTAAAGACAAGGAACGATGATTCGATGCACACTGCTTCGCCCCATCATCGGCATTCACTTCGTAGATATGCGCAAGATTTTCTTTTTTTTTTGCTTTATCGACGCATTATACAACCTTGTTGGACCTTGTCAGTTTGTGCTGAGGCCTACGGGACGGCATTATGCTTTCCCATAGTAGAGTACCAAGTACTTTAAATCGTTAACCACTTTTTCAAACACTTTTTTTCGCATTTTTCCTGAAACTTAGCTTGTTGAGCTTCTGGATCCCTCAGAAGACAATTAATTTCTACGTGCTAGAAACCGTAACCGTAAGAAGCCGTCAAAAATCTATGACGTCACGGAAATAGGTGCCGGTACTACGACGGTGGCTCCGCCATCCCCGTTTCTCGCGTTCCCTCGCGGCAGTCGACTCACTTCCTTCTAGGTATGACACCTGGGTATTACAGGACCGTCTATGAGCTGCTACCTTTACTCCATTGTTAAACTGCACGCGAATGAATAAATTTTATTCCAAACCACACAAGCAATCAAACCTTCGGCCTACAAAGGCCCAAGGTGTTTCTTCTATTCGAACCCATCGCAACAGTGCTCTACAACACTGTCTTCGCTTCGCTACTAGCGTTATAACACACGTTGCCTTATTATCATACGAGAGGCCGCCAGTAACGTAGCCTCGGATCCTGGCGCACACTTCCCGAGTCTCTGAAGCTACGATATTTATATCAGCCAAAGCCCCTTCGCACACACTGTGCAGCAGGCAGAGCAGCAGCTGTGCTTCTCGCACGAACTGAGCTCGTCCGCGGGCACGACCTATTGTTCATTAGGACACGATGCCATTCTACTCACTCACGGCTTGTCGTGGCTTAGAAGAGTGGCAGCTTGGGCTAGTTGGTATGACATGACGATAGCTATTGCACGAGAACAGAACCACGACACAGAGACAAGAAGGACGTGCCCTTCGTGTCCTTCTTGTCTCTGTGTCGTCGTTCTGTTCTCGCGCTATAACTATCGTCTTGCCGTGGCGTCGAGGTCTTGGAGTGACACCCTCTCGCGTATGACGTCAATTTAAGAATTCCGCTTTCAACCGCACCGCAGCCGTCGCGCCGCAGCTACTGTACGCAAATCGTCTGCTCCAGACGGAAACTTCGTCGAACTAACGGCCTTGCGAGGGCCAGCGGACGCCTTGAACGATTGTTTTCGATTGAGATTGTAATCTTGATTTGGTTGCGGCCTCATTTAGAGGCCCAGGAAATGTCCCCGAGTGTCCACCGTCCACAGTGCGGATAAGAAAATGAAACTGTGGTGTGTGTGTGTGTGTGTGTGTGTGTGTGTGTGTGTGTGTGTGTGTGTGTGTGCGTGTGTGTGTGTGCGTGTGTGTGTGTGTGTGTGTGTGTGTTCGTTCTCGGTTATCACACTTTTCGCCGTACGATACATTTGCTTGGGTGTTTTTTTTTTCGACGTCTCAGTAATCGCTTTTTTCTCCAACATCTCATTTACCCTCAATCGCGGGATGTGCCTGTCACGGCAGGAATCGAACTCGCGACCTTCGGTGGTCAGCAGCCAAGCACCATGCAGAACCACGGCTTCATTACGGCTGACGGCGGCAGTGATGACGCAACAACACAAGCGCGCACTCATCAACAACATTCACACCAACAACCGTATACTGTTGACGGAAGTTGCGCATCGAATCGCGCGCGGCATACAGGGACGGTTGCCTACGACCTAACGCTCACGTGTCGCGGTCAGGCGAGTGGAGATATACAGCACCATAAGCATTATCACTGCTTGCGCAGGTCCGTTATCGCCGGCGAGGTCTAAGAGTAGACGGACAATTCGGGCCGACGCGCCTGCCCTGCCGACGAGGTGCTAGTTGTTGGCGCGACAAACAACAGGTGCCGAGATAAGAAAAATAAAAAGCAAGATACTTTCTCCTTCAGTCGTGCCTTAAAAACAGGTAAACACAGACCACCCCCGTCTGCTTCTTCCTAACACAAACACAAGCACGCACTCAAGTCGCATGCCAACTCTTCGTTACTCCTTCAAGGAGATCATCGAACCCTGTAATTTGTGCCGAGCAACAATCAGTCTACGACAAAGTAAAACTTTTTAAAAAATAATCTAACTAGAGGATTTTGTGACGCTAACACACCGGTGCTTGTGTTTGCGGCATTTTATGTGCGCGCGATCGAGTATCTTTGTACGCTGCTTCTCTTTCATCGATATCACGGTTCACCAACTGCATACAGCCCGTCAATACATGAAAAGAAATCTACGTTTCTGAGACCCGCCGTTTATAGTGATACTTCCGTTTTCACAATGCGAAAGCCGCCACGCGCGCACGCGTCGGGGCGAGTATGCGCGTGATTGGTATATACTCAAGGCCTGACCACACGTGCCCGTCGCAGCGCGTCGGCGCGTTGCTTTTTTACGCGGCTCCGTGCGCTCCCTTTGTGGAGAGAAAGAACGCGCAACTTCCCGTAGGCACGCACCCTCTCCACCCGAAGGGTGGGTGTGCGGCGCCACGTCCAAATGCCACGCGTGGACGAGCGGCGACGGCCACGTGTGGTCAGGCCTTAGGGAGAGAGTGGGCGCACAGCCTTCCCCAGCCACGTGCCCTCTCTATATTTAAGGAGAGGGAACGGCGCCGCGTCAGAAGGCCACGCGCCGAAGCGTTGCAACGGGTGGCGTGTGGTCGGGCCTTAGGCGCCGTGTCTCCTTCCAGTGGAGAAAGAAAGAGAGAGAGAGAGGGCACGCAGTTTCGTGTACCCGCTCGCCCTCTCCCGCCACAGGAAAAGGGCACCGCGCCGGTCTTAAACGATTAATAGCGCGACAAAAAAGATGGACGGAAAAGAAATTAGAAACTACAGCACTACTCGCAACTAGTTTGTCATTTCTTTCCCGTCTTTGTTCTTGTCGCGCTATTCGTTTAAGATGGACATGCACCAGCTGGCCCTATTGTCCCTTCTGAAGCAGCACGCCGAGTCTACACGCGACGCACTGCAACGGTCAGGCCTTCGATGCCACACCGCACGCAAAGTTTCACCTTATAATCACCCTCCGCGTAAGGTACCCCGTAGCTTAGGTAACAAGTCACGCAGCAACATCATCTCATGACTTCATGATGACGTCACAGATAGCCAAAATTGGCGACGTCCCTATGACGTCGGACATGACGTCATAGCTTGGTCACGGACAGTCCAATCACTGAGGCAACCTCCGATCTTGGAGCCAGTGTTAAAACCACGTTAGGGGCAGGAATAGTTGCGGTGCAGGGTCAGTACATCAAACAGATGGGCGACGACTGCGTGAGCGAAGCAATACTTTTTTGCAGACTAGTTGGTTCATACTTGAAAAATTGAATTGCTGCACAAACTTGAAGAAAAAAACAAGGGAGACAGGAAAGAGCTCTTTCTGCGCTCTTTCCTGTCTCCCTTGTTTTTTTTTCTTCAAGTATGTGCAGCAATTCAATTTTTCATGCGTGAGCGACACTTCGGTTAATCTATATAAAACCGAGGGTAATTTCTAGCGCCGTTTGCTTGACGTGACGTGTGCATAAATTTGTTCGCATTTTCTCCTTAACTAATTTCCCCTGTGAAGTTCAAAATAGCTTATATGAGGTTCCTTCAGGAACGAGAATAAATTAGTTTATAGTTCGCGGTTTTTAGCTGTCTACTTAATTTTTTTATTTTTAGCTGTCTTCGTTTTTCATTCGTACGATTTTGGCGCACATATGCTACACTAAGACGTGCACCGATTCCCCAAAAAGAAGTTCTTCTAAGATACCGTCTCCTTTTGCATTCTTTGCAGAGCGCTTTCCCTTTCCTTAGTAACGGGTAACAAACCGGAAATTTCCTTTGCTTAACCTCCTCGTATTTCTTCTCTCTCTCTATTTATTGCTGTAAAAAGGTTATTTATTTATTTATTTATTTATTTATTTATTTATTTATTTATTTATAAATACTGCAATCCCTGATAGGGATTTTAGCAGGTGGGTTACAGTGCATAAAAAGGATACATGGTTTACAACAACTGTACAATGTTCGTGAACTTATATTTCAGTGAATATGCGCCTAATGAGCTCGCAGGGTCAGAGAGAGAAAGAATGAATGTAGAAAAGGTAGGGAGGTTAACTAAATTAGGTTCATTTTGCAACCCCACATGCAAGAAGAGGGGAATAAAGGAGCGAAAGAGAGAAAGAGATCCACATTGCACACCACGCGCCAGTGCAAGGTTTCACAAGCGGTCGCTCAGTGATGTTGCCTTCAAGAATCGTAGAGAGAGAGAGAGAATAAAATGAGGGAAAGGCAGGGAGGTTAACCAGATAATGGAGCATCCGGTTTGCTACCCTGCACTAGGGGAAGGGGGAATGGGGAAGAAAGAAAGGCTCGTGTGGCTTTATGGGCTGATTCGCTTGGAAACCATGCGCCCAAGATTTTTTGCGGAGAAAAGGGACAATCATCCGCTCCCCCCAAGGCACACTGTAGAGTCCGGCGAATCTTGTTCAAAGTCGGAACAGTGGCACGAGACGTAGTCAAGAGTTTCTGCGCAGTTGCGGTTATCACACTTGCACGAGTCAGCGCGAATAACTCGAGAGAGTACACGTCTACTGCGACAATTCTAACCGACCACGCCTCTTCGAACGCGCGTTGAAACACGAAATGATTCGAATGCGGAGATCGAAATCTTCCATACGAGACAGCGCCTCTCCCACACAACCACATAGCGGCCAGGTAACGCCGATAATGAAAACGGAAAAGTACCAACGACAACTTCGGCATCAATGTAAACCGGAACGTGCGCTATAAAGCCGTGTTCCCTTGAAGGCAAGCGTTTACGCAAAGAGGGCGGCGTATACGCTGACGTCACGCGCGCTTATCTTTGGAGTCACCCGCGTGCTAAAGAAACGGCCCTAGTCGAGAAGTTTTTCTTCCTCCTCCTCATTTCGGCAGCGTAGCGACACAATACAACAAGAAACGTTTCCTAACCAAGAAAAGAACAAAAAAGACGTAAGAAAAGAGAAACACCCCGATAAAAGAGACAATGAAATATATAGACAAAACAAAAACAAACACCTTACAAAAACAAAACACACAGAATAAAACCGCCGGCACGACGGTTTCGCTGCCTAGCTTACAAAGAGAACGAACCACGCGAACTTTCAAGACACGAAGCTTCTCTGCTTATCTCGCTCTTGGCGAGAACGAACGGGGTGACAACAGGGCGCCACATATCGCCCATCGGTAGCAGGGGCCGCTGACGTCACAAGGAAAGGACCATTTCGTTTGTTTATTTTTTTCGCGGCGTTTCTTCCAGGCGAGTCTGCGCGTCGTCTACGCTTCATCAAAACAGGGGCGAGGACAGTCGAGACGGCTGATCTGTATCGTCGAATGCAGTCTCGAGCGCTTTCTCTCTCCTCTGTTTCCTCCTTTCTTTATTTCCTTTCTTCTCTCTTTCTGCCAGTTGAGACGCTTGAATCGGAAAACAATGCCCCGAGGACGACGGAAAGCGGCCACCGCGAAAACAATGCACGGAGGAGACTGGTCGCACGTGCGCTGAAGATCGGTACAGCGCACACGGGTTGTGTCCGGAAGCCGCCACGAACATCTGTGATTATTGGCAGGGCTTAGAGCGACATTTCAGTTAGAGGTTATGACATGCTATAGGCTACAGTCTCACCGAGAGTAGAAAGAAGGAAACGTTTAGACGGCAGGCAGGAAGTTGACCTGAAAGACTTGACCCTACACTGGGAGATAAGGCAAGGGGAATAGAAGGATGAGAGATGAGGGAAGAGAATAGAGAAGAAAAGAAAAAAAGGAGTGCGAAATTCGCGCAAACAACGGATCGGTAGTTTGTGTTTCCTTTGCGATTTTCTACGGTGTTTTTTTTTGTCTGGCTCCGCATCTGTGTTTCATTTCATTTCATTTCATTTATTTACTCTCAATGCCGTAAGGCGTTACAGAGAAGAGGGGTACAATATTAAACAATCAAGAGAAAAGACAACAGCGGGGTGGTTACGAAAAGTGATTGCTGACAGTGGACCTGAAGTGCGCAGCGTCGCTGATGGAGACGATGGAGGCTAGAAGGTGATTCCACTGCACGCTGGTCGTTGGGACAAAACGAGTTCAGGTAGAGGTTTGTTCGGGAGTTTGGCACACCAACTTTTAACGGATGATCAATGCGGGATGACACGTTTGATGGAACTGAAAAAGGGGATTGTTTTAAGGTCTGACTGGTGTAAAATATTTTATGGAAAACACATAGGCGGGATATCATACGACGGGTTGCAAGATCAGGTAGTTGTACTACTTGTTTCATGTTAGTGACACTGGATGACCGGGAATAATCAGAGATAATGAAACGAGCGGCCCGATTTTGGATAGCTTCAAGTGTGGAGACAAGATTGGCAGAATGTGGATCCCATACAGAAGAGGCATATTCAATCTTCGTTATTTATGGAGAACTGGGAAAGGAAGTTTGGTAGTCCCTACAACATCCACCGCTGCCACAGTTGTTTCAGGCCCTATCCACGCTATAGCCAGGCTTTCCTGATTCACTGTGCGAACACCGCTCCTAACCGCGACCGAGGCAGCTAGCGCCATCTAGGGGTGTATCTTCGAACAGGAGCGTGGCAGGAGAAGCCTGGGCCGTAACCACTCCCACTCCTTCTTAAACCTTTCCCTGGCTTAGCCTTTGCTAAAGGTCGGTCAGACGCAACAACGTTACTTTTCGGAACCTTTAGAGCTGCTACATACGAGCCGAGGTTTGCGCCACACTGGCGGCCTTGAAAGGACGACGAAATTCTCGAAACATTCGACCGCAAGAGTTTTGAAACGGTTTCAACAGTTCGAAACCATGCCGAGACGTGGACAAAATCAGCGGCAGCATGGCAGGTGGAAGTGACGGATTGTTCCTGGTTCCTTTCAAAGCGAACGCATAGCTTGTGGTTAACGAAGAAACTAGCCATGTGAAGGTAAACAAAGTTAGACACGGAAACTCTTTAACGGTGGAAGTTTCGTTAGCCACAGCTGCGGAGCGTTCTTGTTTTTTTGTTTTTTTTTCGAGAAGTGTTCGCTGTCTGCACCGATCGTTCGTCAAAAAGAGAGAACTCTTAATAAATGGTTTTAGCTTAACCGTCTGAGGGTTAACCGTTTACGCTCATGAGCGCTTACGGGTTACGGTGAACTGTGTGTGATGGATAACCCACAAAACAGCCATAACCCAAACATACACAACGTTAACGCTGCAATCACTCAGGCGTCTCACCTAACAGTTGGTTTTAAAAGCTCCGACATCGAGATAATAACAAACTAATGGTACTCCAAATAGTGTCTTTTACCGAGAACACCAAAGTTACTAAAAAAATCAATATTATCAATGTACTGTATTTGAACAAAACGCCACAAGACGTCACCAACAGCTCTGCTGTTGCTGTCAACGGCGCAGGTCAGCAGGCACACCTGTAAAACGCAAGATGTTTACGAACGAACTTACTCACTCTGTTGCCTAATGTCTACTGAAGACGGCGCCACGACGGCAGCCAACCAATCCAGGTATACAGTTGATACGAAGCAACTGTGAGCCTTCAATAAGTTATCTCCCGAGAAAATGTGCAGAGCCAATCCAAAAAGAAAGTTGGACGCGCCAAGTAGGCACACGTGTTTTTTTCAGCGACGCACTACAAGTATGTATGTATATATACGGAAGGTGAAACAAAAGGGGGCCATCGTGAAGAGCGGCGTCGAGATAGCGGGGTCGTATAATTGATTAAAAAAACACAGCGCAAACAACGGCAGGAAGAAAGGAAGAGACAGGACAGAGCGCTGACTTACAACTGATCTTTATTAGGAAATGCGAACAAATATATATCATGGCAGGCAAATAACACGTGTCCACCACAAAATCAAAAAAGTCGCACAAGCGTCACCATCACCGTGTCGCCACTGTCTCACCGCACACGTGTTCATCTTACAGATAAGAAGTCCATCTCTTTTTGAGAGAGGGTTACAGATGCCCTACTTACACATTGATCTTTCAGACGTGCAATTTCAGCCGCTTCCATTATCTCCCTAGTTTTCCTTTCTTTGTGCCTGGCTAGGACTTTAGTGTCGCGAAACTGCGGTATGCACCCACAATCCCTACAATGGATGCCAAGGTGGCCGCTAATAGTGTTCTTCACGTTGTACTCGTGCTCCTTCAATCTTGTGTTTACGCACCTTCCTGTTTGGCCCACGTATATTCTTCCACATGACAGCGGGATCGAATAAACTACATTTTCCGCGCAAAGTATGTAACTAAATTTATGATTTACTGCGCAGAGCTGCGGCACTCTTGCGGTTTTGTTCACTTGCGCACATATGGACAACAGCTTTTTCGGCGCAGAGAACAGCACTCTGACGTTGGCATGCTTCCCTATCTTTTTCAAATTGTGTGCGATCCCATGCATATACGGCACAACGGTACACTTATGATTTCTGTTGCACTCCGATAACGATTGCCGGCCCTGGGTATGCTTTAGCTTTTTTATAATAGATTCTGCGACAGAAATTAACAGATATGATGGATAAGCTGCTGCCTTAAGGCGTTTCAAGTTGTTTACTGAAGCTCTCTGAAATTAAGTGCCGACAAGACTTCTTTAAGGCATTAGTAAAGCACGTTGTGGCAATCGTTATCGGAGTGCAACAGAAATCATAAGTGTACCGTTGTGCCGTATATGCATGGGATCGCACACAATTTGAAAAAGATAGGGAAGCATGCCAACGTCAGAGTGCTGTTCTCTGCGCCGAAAAAGCTGTTGTCCATATGTGCGCAAGTGAACAAAACCGCAAGAGTGCCGCAGCTCTGCGCAGTAAATCATAAATTTAGTTACATACTTTGCGCGGAAAATGTAGTTTATTCGATCCCGCTGTCATGTGGAAGAATATACGTGGGCCAAACAGGAAGGTGCGTAAACACAAAGATTGAAG
>WOVY01000943.1:267500-354334 GCA_013436015.1 Rhipicephalus annulatus | reverse complement strand
TTGTAGCATTGATATTTGGCACAGGCCGGAACGCCAGCTGAAGAGAGAAGGAAGGAAGAGTGTTGTTGCTGCTCGCGCTCGCTCCGCTTGACAGCTGGTCGGTTCTACCGCTACGTTTTCCACAAAGTAAAACGTCTCTTCTGCTCACCACTAAAGGCGTACTATCAAGTGGTGGAGAGTGCTGGGTACCTTTTTCCATCCTGGAACTCCGCAACCGAACTCTACCTTCGCCATCAAAACAGTCCATCGACGCTGCACAGCAGACGGCTCCTACATCTCCACCTGTCCACTGTCCCGGGGGCGTCCGAGAGAGCGAGATCCAGACATCTTCAAACGGCACCGATGAGCAGGACGTCGAGGACTGGCTCTCTTCGTTCGAACGAGTAAGCGTCAACAACAGGTGGGACGAAAACGACAAACTGGGCCCGCGTCCACTTTTACCTCAGAGGAGTAGCAGAGCTGGCTCAACAACCACGAAGCCGAGCTTACCGACTGGGCCACTTTCAAGACCACCTTCGCGGACGTGTTTGGCCGACCGACAGTGCGCAAGCTCCGTGCAGAACAGCGCTTGCGGGATCGCGCCCACTGTCGGGAGAGGGTTTCACGTCCTACATTGAGGACGTCGTAGGCCTCTGCCGTCGCTTGATCTGGCACATGTCGGAAACCGCCAAGGGTAAAACACATTATGAAGGGCATCGAGGACGATGCCTTCCACATGCTGGTGGCTAAAGACCCGGCAAACAGTTTTCGGAAGTCATCACAACACTGCCAAGTTTCGATGAGTTGCGAAAACAGCGCATTTCAACGCGACGGCCTACTTTCGACATGACCAGCACGCCAGCATTGACCGTTGGTGCAATATCTCCAGAACAGACTGTATTGACCCCCGCAAATCCAGCAATTTATCCGAGAGGAAGTGGCACGCCAGTTGTCCCTTGCCCCCTTGCTTCCCAGCAATACGCATGGGCTGACCTCGTCACTGCGCCAAACCATCGAAGAGCAAGTCTGCGAGGCACTTCCCCCCACGTACCAGCCACCACCTGTGTCCGCTCCCCTGACTTACGCTGACGTCGCGCGAAGGCAGGTACATGCGCCGTCAAACGTCGTTCGACCCTGCCCACCAAACGAACGCCTTATACGCAACACGCGTACCGGCAGGCTCGCATGTTCCCATTTACCGCCGTCCTTCAACGCTTCCCAACAACCCTTGGCGTACATCGGATAACAGACCTATCTGTTATTACTGTCGTCAGCCTGGCCATGTTGAGCGGTTCTGTCGCCGGCGCGTCCTCACTCAGGCATTATTGATGGCACCTACGGCTACGCCCCCACAGAACCACCACAGACGCTGCCGTTCCATGCAGCTTCGGGACACTTCTCCGCCGAGCCGCCGCGCCTTCAACCCACGCCGATCGCCTTCCCCGCGCCGGACGTTCGCCTTCACCATGCTTCGCGTGCACCACCTGCCCAAACGGAAAACTGACCATCGCAGTTCCGGAGGCAAGAACTGCGCCACCGTCGAACTCTATAAGGCCTCGTTCTCTACCGAATAATGAAATAACTGTCTTGATTGAAGGTATCGCCGTTCAAGCATTAATAGATACCGGAGCTGCCGTGTCTGTATTGAGTGAAGCATTGTGTCGCAAGTTAAGAAAAGTTACGATTCCGCTTTCTGGTCTCTCCCTTCGTACGGCAACAGCGCATCACGTGAACCCTTCCATGACGTGCACGGCTCGGTTAATCATCCAGGGCGTTCTGTACGTGGTTGAATTTATCGTGTTTCCACACTGCTCACACGACGTCATATTAGGCTGGGACTTCCTTTCCACACATCATGCCGTTGTTGATTGTGCCCGGGCCGAACTAGAATTGTCATCGCTCTCCGACGACGATTATAATAAGCCTTCTATTTCTCGTGTTGTCGTCGCCGCGGAGACTGATATTCCACCTATGTCTTCTGTTATTGTGCCGATCTCGTGCGACCATGCCGCTTTTTCGGACGTCATGTTCACGCCGTCAGAAGACTTCACTTCTCGAAAAAACGTTCTTCTGCCTTTTGCTCTTCTGACGGTCGAAGCCACTTGCGCAAACATTTATGCCACGAATCTCCTTTCTGTACCAGTCACCCTATTCCGTGGCGAATGCATCGGCCGCCTTGAGGACATCGATTGTGTTTGCACCAGTCAACTGCCCTATCAAGCAAAAAGCCTTGAGATCGCCAGTGTTACTTCCGCTCTCACATCCGCCACCTCTTCCCTCGACGTCTTCCTTCCATCGATTGATCCTGACCTTCCTGTTGACCAACGAACTCAACTCTTGACACTTCTCGACCATTCCGCTCATCGTTCGACTTCAAACAAACCAGTCTGGGCCGAACATCTGCAATTGTCCATCGTATTGACACTGGCACCCACGCACCATTGCGTCAGCGTCCATACCGGGTCTCCCACGCCGAACGCCAAGTTATAGACGATCAAGTGTCTGATATGCTCAATCGTGGCGTTATACAGCCGTCTAACAGTCCGTGGGCCTCCCCGGTGGTACTGGTCCAAAAAGAAGGACGGGAGCATCCGATTCTGTGTGGATTACAGGCGCCTTAACAAGATCACGCGCAAAGATGTTTATCCGCTCCCCAGAATTGACGACGCTCTCGACTGTTTGCAAGGTGCAGAATTCTTTTCTTCGCTGGATCTTCGATCGGGATACTGGCAGGTACCCATGGATGAAGCTGACCGCGCCAAGACTGCGTTTGTAACTCCGGACGGCTTGTACGAGTTTAACGTGATGCCGTTCGGCCTTTGTAACGCCCCAGCCACCTTCGAGCGTCTGATGGACAACATACTTCGAGGCCTTAAATGGCAGACGTGTCTTTGCTATTTGGACGACGTCGTCGTTTTTTCAAAAGACTTCGATACCCATCTTCTGCGCCTCGCAAGTGTCCTGCATTGCCTTACACATGCTGGGCTCCAACTAAATTTGAAAAAGTGCCATTTTGCCGCCCGGAAGCTCACCATCTTAGGGCATGTTGTCAGCAAGGACGGCGTTCTACCTGATCCTGGAAAACTCCGTGCTGTCGCCCAGTTTCCGAAGCCATCGACACTTAAGGAACTCCGGAGCTTATCGGCTTATGTTCATACTTTCGTCGATTTGTCCGTAATTTTGCATCTGTCATGGCCCCCTTTAACACGGCTACTTTCTGACACCGAGGGCATTTCGGCGTGGTCTTCCAATTGCGATAAGGCATTCGCGAAACTACGTCAATTGCTGACATCTCCACCGATTCTCCGTCACTTTGATCCTGATGCCCCTACAGAAATACACACCGACGCAAGTGGAGTCGGACTTGGCGCTATTCTTGCTCAACGCAAGTCTGGATACGACGAGTACGTCGTTTCTTATGCCAGTCGCACTCTTACTAGGGCTGAACAGAATTATTCAGTCACAGAAAAAGAATGTCTAGCCATCGTCTGGGCAATCACAAAATTTCGACCCTACGTCTATGGCCGTCCATTTGACGTCGTGACTGATCACCACGCCCTCTGCTGGTTATCGTCACTAAAAGACCCATCTGGCCGTCTCGCTCGTTGGGCGTTACGCCTCCAAGACTATGATATCCGTGTCGTCTACAGGTCAGGCCGCAAACATTCAGATGCCGACGCTCTCTCCCGCTCTCCACTTCCCCATGAACACGGAAGTACTTCTGTATCCAGCCTCGATGCTGTGGCACTTTCGTACGAGGATATGCCCTATGAACAGCGCCAAGACGCTTGGATAGCCTCTATGATAGAATTACTGTCTCAGCCGTCCCAAGTTACGCCCAATCGTTCACTGCAGCGCACAGCTCGACACTTTACCATCCGCGATGGACTCCTGTACCGTCGCAACTACCTTTCTGACGGCCGCAAGTGGTTGCTTGTGATTCCTCGCCACCTACGTGCCGACATTTGCGACTCTTTTCACGCGGATCCTCAATGCGGCCACGCCGGTGTGATAAAAACGTATGCACGTCTCCGGCTGCGGTACTATTGGCGCGGAATGTACCGCTTTGTCCGACAGTACGTGCGTTCGTGCTCCAAATGTCAACGCCGAAAAAGCCCACCACACATAGCCAATGGACAACTGCAGCCGTTGCCTTGCCCCTCCCGCCCTTTCGACCGCATCGGAATTGACTTGTACGGTCCCCTTCCCTATACGCCTAACGGGAACCGCTGGGTGATTGTCGCCATTGATCACTTGACACGCTATGCTGAAACTGCTGCGCTGCCAGAGGCCACATCACGTGAAGTTGGCCTTATTTATCCTTCACAATCTCATTCTACGCCATGGCGCGCCTCGTGAGCTACTCAGTGACCGCGGCCGTACGTTCCTCTCCGAAGCCGTACAAGCCCTTCTTCGCGAATGCAACGTTGTGCATCGGACAACCAGCGCATACCATCCGCAACGAATGGAATGACCGAACGGTTTAACCGCTCACTGGGCGACATGCTATCCATGTACGTGTCCGCTGATCACACCAACTGGGACCGCATACTGCCCTTTGTAACTTACGCTTACAACAGCGCCACTCAGTCTACGACAGGATTCTCTCCGTTCTTCCTCCTTTACGGGCGCGAACCTTCCTCATTCATGGACACCATTCTCTTGTATCATCCAGACGCTTCGGAATCCACAACTCTATCTGAAGTCGCCACCTATGCAGAAGAATGCAGGCAACTCGCGCGTTCCTTAACCGCACAAGATCAAGCGTACCAGAAGAACCGTCACGACGAAAACCTGTCTTCGCAGTCATACTCGCCTGGCGCCTTGGTATGGCTTCGGGTTCCCTCATCTGTTCCTGGTCTTTCCACCAAGCTACTGCCGAAGTACGAAGGCCCCTACCGAGTCCTACGTCAGGCCTCACCGGTTAACTATATTGTTGAGCCGGTTCAACCATCAACAGACCGACGGCATCGAGGCCGCGAGACTGTTCACGTAGATCGATTGAAGCCGCACTACGAGCCACCCGTCGTACCCGTTCCATAGGTCGCCAGGATGGCTCCTTTTCTGAGGGGGGGAGTGATTTGTAGCATTGATATTTGGCACAGGCCGGAACGCCAGCTGAAGAAGAGAAGGAAGAGTGTTGTTGCTGCTCGCGCTCGCTCCGCTTGACAGCTGGTCGGTTCTACCGCTACGTTTTCCACAAAGTAACGTCTCTTCTGCTCACCACTAAAGGCGTACTATCAGATCAATCAATCCATCCATCGATCAATCCATCCATCCATCGATCAATCCATCCATCCATCGATCAATCCATCCATCAATAAATCAATCCATCCATCGATCGATCAATCAATCCATCCATCCATCGATCAATCAATCCATCAATCAATCAATCCATCCATCAATCAATTAATCAATCCATCCATCCATCCATCGATCAATCCATCCATCGATCAATCCATCCATCGATCAATCCATTCATCGATCAATCAGTCTATCTATCTATCTATCTATCTATCTATCTATCTATCTATCTATCTATCTATCTATCCGTTTACGTCTGGGTGCTCTCGTGATCACCCCCTTAACTTGGCGTGAACCAAAATTAAGACGAAAGGGTAAGATGGTTTGACAAATATGACGCGCTCGTCAAGACACGAGTAATGTAGCAATCATCTCGCGTACGTTGTCAAACACTTTGCGCCAGACACTGGCGCTTAACCGCGGGCGAGTATATGCCACTGGTATGCAGGTATGTGCCACAGATGATTGACACTTTGTATCTACCCAGGAATGACGAGAACACACATGGGTAATTTCAACGCCCCTTCCCCCCTTTAGGCTGGATCATCCCATCCTCATTTTCTATAGGTAAGAACCTCATTTCAAGTGAGTGTAAGGGAAGTTCTTTCTTTAGTGTACTCCGTAAACCATCACAGAAGCAGGCCCCTTCCCAACAATGAAAAAATACGCGATTTGTGGCTTTAAGCAGATCTGAAATGCAACAGGCACGCTTGGGGAGTATAGCATACCTTTGTATGGTGCGGTGTAAAAAGAAGCGTGGAAAAGGGAATCAAGCATGAAGATGAGAGGTGTGAAGGGGAGAAAACAAGTATAGCGCAAAGGGCTAGAAAGAAATAGAGAGAACGAAACAAAGAAAAAGAACAAAATAAAGAAAGAGAGAGAACCAAATAAAGAGATAGAGAAGAAAATTGAATTAGAGTTAGAGCGAGACAAAGGGATGGAAGGGGAAGATATTCAGAAAGGAGTGGGGTAGGATACATAAATAAATAGAAGTAAACAAAGAAAGAGCCAGAAAAAAAAATGCAAGTGAAGAAGGAAGAAAGAGGAAGAAAGAAAAAGAAAACCTGCGAAAGCCGGAAAACACCAACAGCCACGATCGCAAAGATGCCCATCAGCTCCACTATCTCGTTAGCATTGCGCCTAAAATCCAAGCTAAGCCATTTTTTCGCACAGTTTATATATAAACAAATTTAAGCACGCATCATTTATTATCTTGCAAAAAGGCAGTCTAACCTTGTAAAAAAAGCATGCTGAACCACAAAAAATTGTTCTAGTGGCGTATAAACGGCAGTGACTCTCTCTGACGTACACTCGTTTGTATTCACTCGAGGGCATTCTTTTCAAGTTTTAAGCAGGGAGGCTTCTCGGCCGCTGCTTCCCAAAATCACCGACATGGCGGGGCTTAATAATGACTGATACGTCTCCCGAGTGCTCGCAAACACCCCGAACTTCCATCGGCGCGGTTAAAAACCGATCATTTACACCCAATGTCCCAAAGACGCGTCGGGTCTTCGCTAAGACGCCCCTATTGTTAGATTGGTGTGACAACGCGTGAGCTATTAGGTGGAGCAAGGACGCTAGTGCACGCGCGGTCGCTAAGAGGCCGATTTTTGAAAAGCGCCGCATTTTTTTTCTTTTGTCCTGCGGGTTCCTCAGAAGCTGTTGCTCGTTACCTTCGGCGTCATTAACGTATATAGCGCCAGCCACGCCTCCGTCCCGGTTAACAAGGACGAGCATCGCTGTCACTTTCTGCGGGGCTCGTCGTCTCTCGTCGCCGGTGTTACTCCATAAAAGGACGTGGGGAAACTGCGACGTACGTGCACGCACCTGCATTGCCTCACATCCGCAGTGTTTTGCAAGCGCCGCACGCGGAGTAGATTGGCGGCCATTTTGCGCAGCACCTTACGCAACGTTGCAGGCCTGATTGGGCAACGCCGCTTCGGCCGCTCGCTTCGTTGCGCTGACGAGCGCGCAAAGCGAGATTTTTGCGGCGAAAGCGAATTCTTTTTAGTGTTGAGACGTGCGCTTGCCTTGCGCAACGACGACACGCAAAAAAAGAAGAGAGTACGATTCATATTTGTGAGTTTAGTGCTTAAACTTAAAACAGGCGCATCAGTGTGAAAAACATATTATTGCAATGTAACCATGTGCATGTATTAAGATGGTCATAAATGCGAGTCCTTTTTTTTAATATATGTTCACTATAGCGCCTCGATTCAAGCGTGTGCACGCGTGTATGCACTTGCGTCTGTGTGTCCGTGCGTGTATGAGTGAGTGACAAAATTTATAAGAGGCGCGCGCGACGCTCCTTTGCACGACGGGCTTCGAAACTTGCTATTCCTTCACACATGCATGTAGCTACAATCACATTTTTTTTGCGACGATGCGGGACCACTGCTTTTGCCATAGCCATATTTCACTTGCTATGGAGCTTTTTGAGAACCTATGTGAACGTCTTTAACTTTTTCATAGTGCCACCGCTTCATACGCGTCAGCCAACTGACTCTTCTGTTTCCTCTCTCTCTCATCTTTATACTCCCTTTTCCCATTATCCCAGCGTAGGGTAGTGAACCAGGCATGTGCTTGGTTAACCTGCCTGCCTCCTCTCTTGCTGTTCTTCCTTCCTTTGGGAGGAGACATTGTCCACTACAAAACCCACTATGTCGTGGTATACTTAAAGGTATCAGATAATTTTTTTCTTTCTTTCGTTCTTTTTTCTTTCATTACTTCTTCCATTTTTCTTTTCTTTCATTTTCTTCTGTTTGTTTCATTCATTTTCTTTCTTTCCTTCTTTCATCATCATCTGTGAAACCTCGACTGATAATCCGGGGCGTGGGCTCAGTACATTTTTATTTACATGCACGTACACCTGCATTAGGTTTTGCTGCAAAAAGTCCACTGACCGAATGCACAAGGCCTTTTGTTTCTAAATGCTCATTTGACATTGGCCCTCAAGATTCGTTAATAATTATCCACGCTTCATGATTGGCTTAAAATCCTCTCAGGAGCTATTGTACCGTAAGACGTTTCGCGTCGGAACACACTGATCCCGACGTGATGTATGTGCGAAACAGTGTTATGACATTCGCTTGCGGGCAATGTTAAGACAGTAGCTGGAGATGACTGCTAACGTGCACAGAAATGATAATTGGCATAAACCAAATAGTCGTTGCGACCAACCAGCGGAATAGAATTCCGCGGTGCAGTTGAATATTCGAAGATGCGATTAATTGGGAAAATCCACAACCTCAGATCTATGCGAGACTCCCACGAAGTTGTGGGAGTCTCACATGGATCTGAATAAAGCCTTCTGACTTTTGTAAACAGTTTTTGTGTCAAATTTTGCTGACGTCAGTGGTCTCCGTTGAAAGTGCGGTGGTGCTGTCGGAAGATTCTCACGATAATATTTCGCTTTCGAGATATCTTGATAATTGCTTTCGATAATATTTCGCGATGATATTTCTCTCGTGATAACAAACCCGCTTTCAGTTGGTGTATTTATTATATGACAGTCTCCGTAATCAGCCAAGCATTACGGACCTGTCCAACATTATTTACGAGGGACGATCGTGGCATGACATAACACGCAAGACGAAGTGTTTGCAATCAGCCGACTTATAATCCAGAACTTTTGTAACGTTGACGCAAAATAAAGTTACGTCAGTGCGAAACAAAAACGTAAATAAACCATAAGCACTCAAAAATACATTCTATATCATCCCAATATATGCCCCGCTGCGGTGGTCTAGTGGCTAAGGTACTTGGCTGATAGCCCACAGGTCGGCGGCTGCATTTTCGATGGAGGCGGAAATGCTGTAGGCCCGTGTGTTCAGATTTTGGTGCACGGTAATTAAAGAACCCCAGGTGGTCAAAATTTCCGGACACCTCCACTACGACGTCTCTCATAATCATATGGTGGTTTTTAAAACGTTAAACCCCACATAATCAATCATTCAATATATTTATAACTGAGAACACCACAAGCGTTACTAAGAGGCAAACACCAAAACACAACCAGGATGAAATACAGAAGAATCGGTTGATCGCTCTGGTGTCGCATTTATGCAAAATTGCAGTATTCGAGATTCACCTATGTATGACAGAGGCGTGCTAACAATACAAGCATAGTGGATGCCTATTCCTCGTCCTTGTGCTTCGGGGGGGGGGGGGGGATCAAGTTCAGCGCCACGCCCTGCATTGCACTTTGTATGTATGTAAAGGATGACGTGGTGATGGACAACTTTACATAGCGATGCAGTCAACCAAGCCCTATCGCTTCAAATGAATCTTCCAGCGTCCACCGCAGCACTCGCGTTAGCGTCGTTCAACCCGCAACGCCATCCGTACGCAACGCTGTTGCTTCGCAGCCAATTAGGGCTCCCTTTGGGAAAATGGTCTGACTTCTTATATTTTTTTTCTTTCCGTTGAAGTGACTGTATTGTTGCATATATGACTCTGGTGTATATAACTACACAGCGCAACAAATGTTTACGTATCGTAATGCACATAGTGACATATTGGAGTCCAGCACCACGTATACGCAAATCGTTAAGGTGATCCATACAGACAAGCTTAGCTCTCTTCTATACAACACAGAAGGGACGCAACACCCCAGATTGCTTTATCATTTACAGCGAAGCTGTTATGATCGAGGCTTGCCGCGTGCCGTAGGCAGAAAATTATCGTCATCATAAACTGGCACACAATCACTTCGTTCTCTTATCCATCGCCTCCCTCTTGCGCTTCGCTCGCAGAACATGTGCGCCAATTTGCCTGGTGTGGGACTCAATACTTCTGATTGGTAAGAAAGCGAGTAATCAGAGAGAGAGAGAGAGGGAATTGGAAAAAGTTTCTTGGCGAGGTGAGACACGAACCCACAAAGTTGCGTACCCCCTGCCCCCCCTGTGGGCGTGCCTGTGAGAGAGGTTGCGCATATATCGAATTATTCGAACAAATTTCAGTCCTCATCTTTCGCAGAAGACTTTGCCGTAGTGTTTTCAAAACAAGCACGAATATCGAAACACTGCTGTTGCACATGTTGCATTCGTGAAATAAGTACAGAAATTCGCCGCTCAAAATGTCGACCTAACCTAAGAACTTGTCGAGGACCTTACGTATTGATAAAAGCCATGATGAACATCAATGATTGGTCTATCGAGGCGACGAAGATGATGATTGAAAAAGACCTTGTTTTGTTGTTGCCGCTCTGCCATCTTGGTTGAAGGGCTCAGTCCATGTACCATCTGTGAATATATTGCTTTCTACCTTGTGTATACTCTCATCTCGTCATAATATGAATGATACCACAAGTTCTTACAACATAAATCTTTGCGACCAAGCTCACTTTCTCAAAATTAACAGTTTGCTCTCCGCACCATAATCCACGATCTTATTATTCATATTTAACATAAACTGGTGCGAACTACCTCGTTGCTGAGTTCGACAAGATGACGAACATTTCTGGAAAGTACCCCGAACATTTTTTTTTTAAGCTTCGCTCCCATCGGAATGCGTGCCCCGCCGTGGCCAAGAATCAAACCCGCGCACCCCTAATGAAAAGCGCGACGCAGCAGCCACTCAGCGACGACCATGCATGCCGTTCAGTTTCTCCTCGGCCGCCCGCCAACCTGTAGCGCCTGCGCACACAGGCTGCCACCTGTTGTTGTCGAGGCAGCGAAGAAGATACAGCTTGTGGTTGTCGACATTTCCAAGCTCTCGAGTGGCGCTCGAGTATATAGCAAAGTGCGACAGCTTAAACGTCACCGGAAACGGGAAAGTGTCGACGGGAAAGCGCCGGTGAGAAACTCCTTGCTTCGAAAGTGACGCATCTAGTCGCCAACATGGCGAACTCGTCGGCTTCGCTTTCAATCGATAAATGCCGCGGAAAACCCCGAGGAGCTCTCCTCGGAGCCGCAACACGCCAACATGCTCGAACGGAATACCGGTAGATTCATAACGGCTCGATCTCGGATGACTCAGAGCCTATGGAGTCAGAGTGCGATGTACAAATCGGATAAAAGAATAATGGGAGAGGAAAAAAAGCGCGCCATTTTGCAAAGATGGCTGAACTTAAACCGACGCATCGTTGACCGTGCGTCAGAATAAATTGCGTTAAGCCTAAGAAAAAGACTCATGCAGTGTAACACTCGCAAGCAACCTGATAATGTTTGAAAAAAGATCAAGGCGATGTTTGAGACCCTGCCACTTCTGATTCTTTCGAGCTTAAGCCAAACAGGTTCTTAAGCCAAAGAAGCTCCACCATAAAAAAAATAACGATAATAACTATCCGGCAGTAGGCGGGCCTCTAAATCATCTGCATTGTTCTATAAATACAAACCGTAATTAAAACTAAGGCTAACTTGCTCGACGTGAACGTCATGCATCTGCGTATGAAAGGACTCGCTAAGCCTAACACTATTAACTTTTCGCGCAGTCGTTACAAACTAAAGTGAAGAGGAAAAACAGAAAATTCATTCGTGTTTTGAGTGTCGTACAGTATTACTTTTTAGTTGATGATAAATATTTAATAGGAGGTTAACGTAATGAAACGAATTATTCAAATGATGACACCATCGCGCTACAGCTTATTGGAGCACGGCTTTGGACTTCGGTACATTTTAGAGAAACGTGATGCTAATATATGCTGTCATCGTAGTTTTTATGATATTTTTATATGTCGAATTGTGTGCTGGAAAATTCATTGACGATGACGAAGCAGTAAGAATACGTCGTTTGGTCTTCCTTGTGGTAGAGACCGTAAACTTCACCAAGACGATACATCATGCACTGTTGCATTCTTGTGTATCGTTAGCTTAGTTGGTGCTGTGACGGACCTTAATCCAATAATTCTAGTCACATGAATTTATATGCTGCTATCGCAACCTAACTGGTCACAAGGATTTCCGTCAGATTTTTATGGACTCAAGAGGGTGCTAGAATGGCATTGGTACTGTGACCTTTTTTTCAAGAAATGTTGTAACAAGAGTTCCAAAGCATTATATGCAATATGGAATGCAACCACACACGCAACTGACATGTAATGGTCACTCAGCTGACCGCTAATATTGGTAATGAGTCATGCAAAACTGTTGCTGCTCGGCGCCTATCTCGCATTTCCCCCTCGCCAGAAACAACAAGAACATCACGATTCTCCTGGATGACACAAAAAATAAAAAAAAAATGTCGAGTCATATAATACGCGCTAGCTCTACATTTAGTTTATCGCCGTTCATACGTGTGGTGCGAAGAGCTGCTATCACGAGACTCGATCTTATCGGTTTCTGCCCGATCTATACCTGACAAAAGCTCGAGTTACAGGCCGCCTTTAAGATGGCGGCCGGGCGGCCGTCACGGTGCGGACGTCGCCCTCCTTGCCAACCCTCCTCTCAAACGGCGCCTCCTCTCCGAAGAAACGGGCCGCCGCACAGTCGTCGTCAGCCGGCGCTGGCAGGGCCGCCTCGTCGGCGCACCGAGACGCGATTTGCGCATGCGCCGCTTGCCCGTCGCGCGGAAATCTGTTGCTTCGCCATAGCTGCGTCGCGATCGATGTTCCCAGAGTTCGACGCTTGTTCTCGCAATTATTCGACCCCCCCTCTCCCCTTCACGTCCCACACGCCACCCTACTCGTTCAACATTTCCTTAAAATCCCTTTTCACTCCCCTGCTGCGCACGACGCGTTTCCTCCGTTTCTATCCCCTTCTACGCCCACAACCACCCACTCGTACGTTCGCAGAAGATCTCGCACGTGCCTAACCTTTCCCTTTTGTACACAGCCCACTCTCCCCTCTACCCAAACTTCGCCTCTCGTTGAGCCACTCTTCGATCGCCCGATTCGTGCCTTCATTTTGTTTGTCTGCTCAACGGTAGCTGCGTTGAGCAGGAAACAGCAAACAAACGCGGGGATATTTTTTAAAGCGCACGCTCTCCTAAGGAGACTCCGAAGGTGCACTTGGCAGCGCCTTGTTTGTTTTGCGCGCGAAACGCGAAAGGGCAAAGGACCACAGCCTTCTAACAAATATTCACCCTCTTTTTTTATTATTATTATCCTGCTCCTTTCTCCCTTTCCATCCCACCTTCGGCATCTCCATTGCAATCAACGGTCGCCAGAGGGCGCCACGAAGCAGGAAAGAAAGACCGAGCCCACCCGCTCTCCTCTCTGCTGTTCCCTGACGCAGTCCTGCTGTTGCTAGGGCCTCCCTTTCCCCGCAGCAGTGGCAGCGGCCAGCTGATGACTCCTTTCCCGTTATGCAGATCGCGGGAAATGTGGTGTCATGGCCTCGTGCGTACTGCCGCACTGTCCTGCGCGGAATGATGGGCGGAGAAAGGAATAAATGTTGCAAACACTGCAGATTCGCGTGGGCGGCGCGGGCTCTCGCTTATTTCGACACTCCCTTGGCGCATGGCACAGACATTGCTTCACCACAGTGCGCACGCGCAAAAAACTTTCTTTGCACTACCGACTTCGCGGTGCCCGCCTCTTCACCCTGCTTCATTCCTTTTCACTTTCTGTTTTGATCTGATCCGACTGGCAAGCCTTTTTTCATGTCCCTTCTCTTCATTCGAGTGCAGTGATTGTCAGGTATCGATCGGCCTCCGAGGAGCTGGCAGCAACAGGCGATCTCCCGAAACTCGTGTTGTGCACCCCTCCCCCTCGCGACCTTCCTTCTGCTTTTCTTAATTTCCCAACACTGGCGGCTCGCAAATCCCGCGTTGCTGGGACCGCCTGCGTATTCCAAGAACACACCGCACGTCAAAATTTTAGAGTTAAGTTCACAGAATTATCTGCAGAACTATGGCCGGCGCTTCAGACAAAAACGTAGAGAACGCGGAAAGCTGTTACATGTGGATGGATGCTTGTCATAAACGCCCCTCCCGTGAAACTAGGCGTTGGCTTGAGAGACGCCGAGCATAGCTTCGAATTCGCCATAATGATGCCCTTTTTCTATGCTGGTCATATTTCATTTAGTCTATAAATTGAAAACTTGACTACCATTGATACCTTCACATTCTGCGCGTTGTATTACGGTAAAAACTGACTTGACACGATCTGTTTCCCGTTTATTTTCCCTACTTTTACGCCACCAGTTTTTGAAGTGCATTTCACTGACCTCTATAATGTTGATATGTTGACATTTTCCCATGTATCATTACACCTATAGGTCACATGGTGGCCTGTTCTCAAACAAGCATCTATGTGAATGTCTTCACATTTAAATAAATCATGTTCTGTCTCTGCCCATGTTTTCCCACAGCAAGTGTTTATATAAAAGATGGATATTTTCGCCTAAATGATGACTGAATTGTTGTTAATGTTGCCTAATATTTGCTATTAACCGTTATAGCGGCAACTCTGTCTTCATGCAATGTAAATCAAATGATTGAACTGTCTGGTAGTTTACTTTCGCTGTTTAATACGACTATAGCTACAGCGCAGGCTCTGGAAAGCAAGTCACGCAAAGAACTTGGCTAATCTCTCCGTCACAAGAGTTAGTATAAAACTACGAAAGTGGAACGTATTTTTCAAGAATTATATTATTGTTTTATACATTAGTGTATCACAGCTTGCACATTGTCTATTGGTGTTTGGCAGCTACAACACCATTTGATGTAGATGCACCCATCTTGACTCCTTGTGGCACACTTCCATCCCGACGACTAGCTTGCATGATCCTGATGGCATTCTTGTGGCAGCTGAAGTTGCAAACATATGCGTGGACCATACTGTCATAGAACACTATAACATGCGCCGCAACAATGGCATCGATAAGCACACAATGAACACTGATACTCAGTATTAACTAATTCAAAGCGTCGTCAAATGAGGAGAGAAGCGCCAAGGTGTGCGCTGCCCTATAATAGAGTGACCTGCACTTGTGCTCATCCACATAGTACCGCGATATGCTTCAGGAACGTGGCAGGCAGACGTTCGCAGCTTAACGCGTCAAGCCGTTTCGCTGGCGTGTGTCACGTACTCGCTCGCTGGATTCCGTGCCAACCGGTTGTACCCTCGCGATCTCCGACGACAGTACAGTTCTGGCCGACTGGGTTGGTCTACGCCACCTCCTGACGCCGGTCCCCTACGACGACGACAGCGTAGCTCTGGCCTACTGGATTAGTCCTACGCCATCTCCTGTCGCCGACAAGAGCTTTCGCCAGTGGTGCTCCATCCACGGACTCCTGCAACCGTGTCCATCTTTCCTGTCTTCTCCTCACTTCCGTCGCTCCCTGTCCCTGCGCCTCGCTCTCTCCTTCCTCTCTTTCTATCTCTATACCTTTTAATCCTATCCTTTTATTCCCCTCTCTACCCCCATCCCTCGTGAGCTACTGTTGAGGTGTCCTCCCCCTGAGAGACAGTTACGGGACTCACTTTTCTCTTCTTTTCATTTATAATCACTCCCTCCCCCCTCTCGTCGAGTGGTGCCCCGTCCTCGGACTCCTGCGACCGTGTTCATCTTTCCTATCTTCTTTTTACTTCCGTCGCTCGCTGTTCCTGCGCCTCTCTCTCTATATATATAACTTTTAATCCTATCCTTTTAATCCCTCCTTACCCCCATCCCTTGTGAGCTGCTGTTTAGGTGTCGCACCAGATGCAGACAGTTACGAGGCTCACTTTTCTCTTCTTTTCCCTTTTATAACCACATAAGTAAACACTTTATCACGCTCCACCAAGGCACATTCGCCCATGGATCGATGTCATTGCCTTTCTGGGGATTTAAGGAGACATGAACTATGTTTGGTCCTGAAGAACCACTATCACCCCCTCCTCCCAAAAAATTGCAGCAGCTTCATTAGTCGGTATCATCGCCCTCGAAGCATTAGGTGGTGGAGAACTCCGTTAGTGCACGTGAAAACTGCACTACTCTAGCAATGAGCCGTCACGCGACGACAACACGAGAAAGGCAAACCGAGTAACTTCGAAGCATACGCCTCAATGGCAGCGCGTTCAGCGTTTCTTCGCTGACATCTAGCTGCCCCAACGAGGTTGTCATCGAATCACTCCCTAACGGTGCTCGTTATGACGTGTCTTTGTGGCCTCCGAGATTCGCTGCGGCAACTTGCCGTTACCGAGGCGTTTCTATCACACGTGGAAAGCGTAATCAGAAAAATTTATGTCAAGCCCGAATAGCGTAGCTGATTGGACGCTGAGCTTGAGCTAAGGTCGTCATACCGCAGAATCTGAGAGTTAAAATAAACATATCACGCCGCTGCTAAGCTAGAAACGTGAAGGAAACGGCACTGCGCCTTGTGTCTTCCTTTAGCACAGCGCGTTGCTGGAGCTAATGTCGGAGGCGATAGTCATGGCGCAGTACTTTAACTGCTCAAAGATGGCGACACCGTTTCTTGATCAGAGCGCCGCGCGAGGGTGCGTTGGAGATATAAGGCACATTCATGGAGCCTCGCACTTCCGCCTCGGTAGCGCAGTAGTGGAGCGCCTGCCCTATAGTGTTCCGCACATATATATCATGGGTTCGGCTACCAGGTTATTTGCGTCAATGAAACTTTCTTGTAGTTCTTCGTCACCCGCTAATGTACATTTTAATAGAGTCAGGTTCAAGACGGAGACGTCAGTGAAGTCTCGATAGACATCGACATAACACATTTTCGCGTTGTATGGTATCGGAGGTGATTAAGGCTGGTTAAGCACCTTTAAGTGCCCGCTCTGAAAGCCCATGAATTCGCATCAGTGATATAGGTTGTTAACAGAAGTTTGAGATGGATAGGCCCTCCGCCTCAGTACGATGGCTTGAAAATGAGGTTGGCCCTTGATATGTCTTTCATACATAGCGGAGAGTTAGATGTATGAACAAAGGAGAAAAACCGATTCTACTTTATCATCACAAAAGCATAATGTTGCGCTAGAGATGTTACTGTTAAAACATCCCTAAACTACATAAACATATGCTCATTTGCTTATAAGATTGATTACTTAGCCGTTTTAACAGAACATTTAGCACCATACTGGCTATGTTTCCCGCTAAACAACGTCGCCGCACCATTCATTCACAGCGCCATACTACACTAGTGCTTCTGAAAACAAGGTCCACCGAATCCCGGGGGTCTGCAGAGTTATTTTTGGATTCCGCAAAACGTTTGTTCAAAGAAACGGAAACGCATTTATGCCCACTTTGCGGCGTTACAGCGGCCGCCATTCAATGTTTATTATGTTCCCCCACATAGCATTTTATTTCTTTAAATTGCGGTGAATTTGACTGATGTTTCCGTTCCTCCGGAAGATAGCTGCAATGTCTTTGTTGCAGTTTTCTACAAGACATGCACAGCATGCTTTTACCAGACCAGCATAATAGAAAATCAGATACAGCCAGAAACAGGCTGAGTGAGGCTGCAGAAATCCCTAATCTGTTGGCATCACTTGGCGTGGTAATTTTTCAACCATTATTTCTCAGGTAACAATAAAAGGCACCTAGTTCATGCTGTATGTATATATAGCGTCGATTCATGACCCTCAGTTTCTGTCATGCAATCACTTGCTTCGGCCAACAAAGGATCCCAACATTGAGAGGCTGTCAATTTGATTAACTAAAATAGCTTCTAAACAGACCAAGTCATCTTCCCCACACGAAGCTCTGCAGAGCAGTCAGCCACCTTGAGAATGTTGCAGATGGGTCTTTCCGTCGCGGAAATATATATATACATATGCATATATATATATATATATATATATATATATATATATATATATATATATATATATATATATATATATATATATATATATATATATATGAGCATCATTACTCGTTCCATCTTTTCATCTGTACATACTCATCATCACCACTCCAGTTTAGGTTGTGGGGCACATACTCGAGAGACAATAAAGATGAGTCTTGCGGGTACTGGACGCCATCTTACAAGTGGTGGAGTGTGCTGCCTGATTCCCGCGTCCTCTCGCGCTCTTGCACAACCCCAGCGTCTTCTAGAACGTATCCCTGGAGCTCCGTTCAGGCCACCGCTTAAACGTCCCGGGTGCGGTAATTTCGCAAGCCGACCAGCCCAGCGCAGCAGCTGCGCCACCGCTCCCACTGCCAAGAAACCCTTCTCACCTGGTCCCCAGCCCTCAAAAGGATCCTCCGCTGTTCGCAGGGCTTCCGGGTGAGGACGTGGAAGACTGGCTCGAGAAGTATGACCACGTGAGTGCCATCAACAACTGGGATGAGCCTGCGAAACTCGCCCACGTTGCTTTCTACTGGAGCGTCGTCGCAAAAACGTGGTTTTAAACCACGCTACCGATTTTTTGACATGGCCCGCCTTTATGCACCAGCTCCGCCAGATTTTCGCCAACCCCTCAGTGCGCTCGGATATTGCCAAGAAAAAGCTTGGTGCAAGTTTTCAACGCCCCGGCGAGTCTTACACTTCTTACATTGAAGATGTTCTCGCCCTTTGCTGCCGCATCGACAACCATATGGCGGAAAACGACCGCGTGCGCCACCTGCTGAAAGGCATTGCGACGGTCGCTTTTAATGCTCTTGTGGTGCAGAATCCCCAGACCGTCGCCGATGTTGTAGCTACCTATCAGCGCCTCGAGGAGCTTCAAACCACTCGGGTGCAACCTGATATGCCTGATCTCAGCTCGAGTCACGACACCACAGAGCTGCGTTCATTGATCCGCTCTATCATCCGCGAGGAACTTCATGCACAGGCTTCACCTCGCCACCTCGATATCCGAACGACGCCACCCGCTACTAGTTTACGCGACGTCGTGAGGGAGGAACAGGCACACCAGTTCCGTGCTCAGATCCCGTGCCCATGCCAAGTTATGCTCACGGTGCTGCAACGACGCCTGCGCCCCACCAAAGCCTGGCCTCGATGACTGTCACACCTGTCCCGAGTTCTTATCCTGTGGCCACGCCAACTTATGCTCAGGTTGCTGCTATAGGACACCTGCACCCCACCATAGCCCAATGCAGCTACCAGTGCCCGATGTGCATGGCTCGCTCAACTCGCTCGCACCGCGACCATCTTCCCAGCCTTACACCACCTGGCGCACTACACGACCAACTTGCTTTTATTGCGGCATCCGTGGTCATATTTCAAGGTATTGCCGACGCCGTCAACAAGACGAAAGACGAAGCTACGGTGACTATGAACGGGACGACTTGTACCCAACTGGACCACCCTATCGCCGACAGTATCAGAACAGCACACGCCGGTCGCCGTCTCCGCAGAACTTTGCCTCAGTTGGTAGTTCCCGTTTCTCCCGTCGTCGCTCACCTTCACCGATGCGGCGTTCCTCCTCTCCCCTTCGACCTTCTACTTCGATTTCCGACCGCCAACTGGAAAACTAAACAGTGCAGCTTCGGGAGGGAAAGCTGCATCTTTCGAACTGCGTCAAACTCCTCCAGACCGCCCATCAAATGTTTTATTGGTGTATGTTGAAGGTATACAGACAGAGGCACTAGTAGACACAGGCGCATCACTTTCCGTAATTCGTGCAGACTTTTGTGGCCGCTTGAAAAAAGTTAGGACGCAATGCGATGGCCCTCATCTTCGTTGCGCAGATGGAGTCCCTATTCAGCCTTCAAGTGTTTGTACAGTCCGCGTTTTCATAGATGGCATCCTTCACCACATTCAGTTTCTTGTACTTCTTTTGGGCACTCATACAGTCATTTTAGGATGGGACTTCCTTTCTTCGGCATCAGCTTTCATATCGTGTCGTCAGCGAGTAATTCATATGTCAGCTACTGAGAGTTCATCTGATGTCGATCCATACAGCTTCCGTTTCGTTGCTGCCGCGGATTGTTTCATTTCGCCAGGAGATGAAAGAATTCACACGATCGCTTCGGATACTATAGTTAACGGTGACGTGTTCATTGCTCCATCAATTCCCTCCAAACCTGCGGGACTTGCCATTGCACCCGGCCTTGTGCGTTTTAACGACGGTAAGGCATTGGTCACCGCCTTGAACCCAACTTCATCGCCAGTGCTGCTGACCCAGGGCACTGCTGTGAGCTGCTTCGCTGACAGCGAGCCTTTTTCGCTGGTTCCTCTTCACGCAGAATCACCGCTTTCGTCTGCTACAACCGATACCAAGGCAACCACTGCTGCTTTAAATGCTACCATAAGTCCTCACCTCACTGCTGAGCAAAAGAGAGACCTCTTAGACCTCCAAAAGCACAGCTTTTCGGTCGACGTAGATTCCAAAGTTTTGGGCCGCACATCTGTTGCAGAGCACAGCATCGAAACCGAAGGCAGCTCCATTGTACGCCGCCGCCCATACCGTCTGTCTTCGGCGGAACGGCAAATGATTGAGGAAAACGTCGCCGAAATGCTCAAACGGGACATTATTCAACCTTCATCCAGCTCTTGGTCGTCTCCTGTGGTGTTGGTCCGGAAAAAGGATGGCTCTGTCCGCTTTTGTGTTGATTACAGAGCACTAAATAAGATAACGAAAAAAGATGTATATCAGTTGCCACGCATAGATGATGCCCTGGACTCCTTACAAGGCGCAGAATATTTCTCCAGCCTTGACCTTCGATCCGGGTATTGGCAAATACCTATGCGCAAAGCAGACAAGGAGAAAACAGCGTTTGCAACGCCTGATGGGCTTCACGAGTTCAACGTCATGCCTTTTGGCTTATTCAACGCTCCAGAAACATTCGAGCGCATGATAGATACTGTCTTACGTGGTCTAAAGTGGAAAACCTGCTTATGCTATTTGGACGACATCGTAATTTATTCTTCTACCTTTCCTCAGCACCTTAAGCGTTTGGACGAAGTTCTTACGTACATTTCGAACGCTGGATTTCAGCTCAATACAAAGAAGTGCCACTACGCCAGCAGGAGCATCAAAGTATTGGGTCACCTTGTCAGCAAAGATGGCGTTCGACCCGACCCCGACAAGGTTGCTGCCGTAATTAATTTTCCACGTCCTGGCAATCAAAAACAATCGCGAAGTTTCGTGGGCCTGGCGTCTTACTTCCGCCGCTTTATCAGTCACTTTTCTGCCATCGCGGGGCCGTTACACAAGCTTCTGACGTCAGGAACGGCCTTCGCTTGGACTGACGAGTGCGAGTGTGCTTTCCAAGCCCTTGAACGTGCTTTAACATCAGACCCCGTCCTCCGTCACTTCGATGCGAGCACACCCACTTTCCTTCACACAGATGCCAGCGGCCACGGAATCGGTGCTGTCCTTCTCCAGCGCGACGACACTTCACGTGAGCGAGTAGTTGCGTATGCCAGCCACGCACTAACACCTGCAAAGCAGAACTACTCGATAACAGAGCAGGAATGTCTTGCTGTTTTTTCGGCCATCCAGAAGTTTCGACCTCATCTGTATGGACGCCACTTCACTGTCATTACCGACCACCATGCCCTATGCTGGTTGCCCTCGCTGAAGAATTTGTCTGGGCGACTCGGTCGCTTGATACTCCGTTTGCAAGAGTACACTTTTGACGTTGTGTACAGGTCTGGCAAACAGCATCAGGATGCCGACGCTCTCTCTCACTGCCCTTTGCCACTTTCATCTACTTCGACGCATCCTCGATGCCCCTCAGGTGATCAAGCGGCTTCCTCTGCACTCACGTTATCACCCCTGGCAGTTGCTGGACCACTATCTTTAAACAGGAGCGCTCAGTTTGCCGCGTGCCAACGTGACGACCCATACTGTAACCGCATCATCGGGTACTTGAATGACTCGCCTTCTCCACCTAATGCCAGACTACGTCGTCAGCTACGCTAGACAACAATGTCCTGCAGCGCTATACTTACAAAGCGGTTGAGGCATCGGTGGGTGCCAGTACTTCCCCGTTCACTGCGAAAACAAGTTCTCGAAGCACTCCACGACGACCCATCAGCTGGACACTTGGGATTTCAGAAGACGTAGAACCGCGTTAGGAGCCGTTTCTTCTGGCCTGGTCTTTCTATCTTTGTGGCTAATTATGTCGCTTCTTGCGCACTGTGTCAATGCCGGAAACGACCAACTTCTGCTCCTGCTGGATTATTACAACCCATTCCATGTCCCGATACACCTTTTGTCGTTGTCGGAATAGACTTCGTCGGGCCACTTCCCGTAACGCCAGCGGGCCACCGCTGGATCGTCACAGCCGTCGACCACCTCACACGATACGCGGAGACCGCTCCTCTACGCACTAGCTCCGCCGCAGACGTTGCCGCCTTCTTTTTAGAAGCCATTGTTTTGCGTCATGGTGCACCTCGCACGTTGTTGAGTGACCGGGGCAAGGCTTTTATGTCGACAATTCTTGACGAAATTCTAAAAACTTGTGGCACTGTTCATAAGACCGCATCCGCTTACCACCCGCAGACAAATAAATAGCCTGACAGAGCGATTCCACCGGACTCTAATTGACATGATATCCATGTACATCGGACCGAACCACAATAACTGGGACAAAATCTTGCCGTTCGTAACGTTTGCACACAGCACCGCTGTTCAACGAACCACCGGGTATTCACCTTTCTTCCTTGTCTATGGTCGTGCGCCGACATGTGCACTATTGACGCCTCTTTCTTCAATGTAACGACAAAAACGTCCATGACTACGCCAGAAAATTTCGTCTCCAGGCTCGCTGACGCACGGCAACTCAACACGGCAACTCAACTCAACACGGAGGTCAGTCAACTAGACCGCAAGCAACGATATGACAGCTTTCGTCGAGATGTCACCTTCCGTCCTGGAGATGAAGTACTACTTTGGACGCCTGTTCGTACACCCGGATTGTGTGAAAAGTTGCAGTCACGCTTTCTTGGACCTTGCGTTGTTAGTGAACGAACATCCCCTGTCAATTACCTTGTCACTCCCGTCGAGCGTTCCTTGGACCGTCGTTACCGTGCATCCAAGATAGTTCTCGTTTCACGCCTTAAACCTTTTGTTCGCCGTACCTTTCCCGCCTAAGTCTCGACCGTGTCGGCCGATCAAGTGCGCGGGGAAAATAAGTGTGAGCATCATTACTCGTTCCATCTTTTCATCTGTACATACTCATCATCACCACTCCAGTTTAGGTTGTGGGGCACATACTCGAGACAATAAAGATGAGTCTTGAGGGTACTGGACGCCATCTTACAATGTATGTATGTATGTATGTATGTATGTATGTATGTATGTATGTATGTATGTATGTATGTATGTATGTATGTATGTATGTATGTATGTATGTATGTATGTATGTATGTATGTATGTATGTATGTATGTATGTATGTATGTATGTGTGTATGCATGTATGTGTGTGCATGTATGTATGTGTGTGTGCATGTGTGCGTGTGTGCGTGCGTGTGTGCGTGTGTGTGTGATGAATACGGCGACGCCAGCAGCAATATTCAGCCATTGAGCCGAGAGTATCTATATATAATTTCTATCGCAATAAAAGAGAACAAAAAAAAAATGGTTGGCTGCGATAGTGAGGAGTCACGACCCCACTTTCGCTAAACTTTTGGTTAGTGCTCTCTTGAAGTTTGTGTATTGCGCCGTCCAACTCTGGCATTTCCTCGAAGACACAAAAGGGCGGCTTGCTGTCCGTCGCCTTACACTCTTAGTAAAAAAAAAAAAGTTGTATTCGCCGAGTAGTTCTACGTAGCAATAATCGTCATCTTACTTGCTCGCGTTTCCTTTCTTGAAAACCCAGCGTTGGCCACTTTATTGTCGGGAATGCTATGCCACACTGATAACGTGCGCGCCGTTCGTGGCTGTGTACTAGCGGAACCGTGGCGATAGCGCAAGGAAAGTACTCGAAGTAGATGACGATTATTGCAGAAACTCTCTCAAGGCTCGACTTTTTTAGAGTGTATATTAACTGCCTTCCGCGATGAAGGAACTTAAATATTGGCCTTGTGCGTGCAAACATCTAGCCTTTCGAGAGAGAAACATTATTGCCCTTTCGAGCTTGCCGGCGGTTGTAGAAGGCTAGTTTGTTTGCGTGGCAGAAGTCTGACAGGTGCAAGCACTTGTGTGGGCCGGCGATATTGAGTTGGGAAAGTTATATACGTTGCGCTAGCCACGTTTTATGTTATAAAGAAAAAAAAACGAAGATTGAAGGCAGCCAGGTTTGCATGCGTCGTAAAATCATCATTAGAAAGGAATGAAGCAGAAACTAATCGAATCAGTTTGTATTTTTTTAATGCGAAGCATTTCTTAGCGAACTTCGGCGACTTTGAGCGTATATCTATCTATCTATCTATCTATCTATCTATCCATCTATCTAGCCGCCTACGACTTTTAGCTCTCCCAGCCGTTTCATTAACGGTATCGATACCAAACTTAGTATGGTATAACATGACTGTATGAAGGACATATTTGACGAGTCATAACATGACTATTATGACATGTATGTCATGAATGTCATGACTTGCATTCCATGGTCTTGCTGTTCTTGCGGTGGCTTCGTTCCCATGACATGTTACAAAATTGGCATGGTATGACATGGCTGGATGGCGAACACAAGTGACAGAGCCTAACATGAAAATCATGACATGCGGGTCATGTAACAACATGACTACATGCCATGCTCATGATGCAATCGCAGCCGTTTCACCAGCGTCACATGTACCAAATTTGGTATTACAGTACGTGAATGGATGACGAAAGTATGTGACTGGTGCAAACGTGATAACCTTGACACGCGTGTCATGTGAGAACATGACAACATATCACGCTCATAGCGTGCTCGCAGCCGTTTCGCCAGCTCCACTTACTAAATTTGGTATCATCTGACGTGAATAGATGACGAAGGTAAAGACACATCCAAACATGATAATGATGGCACGGAAGTCATGTATTGCATCATTCACCTCGTAACGTTGTGTTGATATTATAGGGACATATCAACATTTCTCATTCGTGCTTCGCACATCATCGATTCCCACTGCACGTGGGATCTGCCATATTTTTATTTCAATTATTCTTGTCAGGTTTGCATAAATTAGCAATGGCTTATTTTGAGCAAATTTGTTTGCGTGAGTATATGCGCATTTCTTGGTAAATAAAATCGTAAGGGAATTTATTTACGCGCACAACCACAGAAAGCAAACCAGTGGTGGGGTGCGTAGGTCAGGCTAACGCCTCCTTTATCAAGATACTTGACGAATGGCTTGTGTTGCCAGTGGAGTTGCCTTGCCTTCAGTTTTGAGCAAACGCCGCGCCGTGGCGCTCGCGAGCAACACTATTATCACGGCGTTTTTTACTTGTGGCCCCTAGGGGCGTGTCAGTCAAAAGTTATTGGAAATCTGCAATTATATACGACTATTTCGGAGGCTATGCGAGATGTCGATTTGTTGCACCGTCCGCTACAGGTGACGCTAAAGACCGACAGTAATCGAAAATGAAGGAGGGAAAGGGTGTGGCAGCTGTACTGGTTCTCACTCGACAGGCATCTAAATAGAGGAGGCGTTGGTCGGGCACTCCAAAAGCTTTGATTGATTTGTGGGTTTAACGTCCCAAAACCACCATATGATTATGAGAGACGCCGTAGTGGAAGGCTCCGGAAATTTCGACCACCAGGAGTTCTTTAACGCGCACCCAAATATGTTTACACGGGCCTACAACATTTCCGCCTCCATCGGGGCACTCCAAAAGCTAAAGAAAGCGTTATATGCAGTTGCTTCTAAATTTCTTGAAAGAAGATTAACTTCCGAATAACCACCCAGAATAACACACTGTCTGCATACACAAGAGAACATCAGCTATAATATTCTCGTTGCCTAATTTGATCATCAGCAACACAAAAGCTGGCCCAGAGAGGAAACCTAACTAAACTTAACATAATTCCGCACTTAAAGAACTCGCCTAAACTAGAGCACACTGTTCTTTGCGATTAAGAATAACAGACAAGCAGAAGTTAATGGTCTACTCACCGAAGACAAAGAAGTTACGAGTTTCTCATGTACGTCGTTCTCCTTTGGGCACTCTGTACTTCCTTCGAGAAATGATGATACGACGCGTTGCTGCCTTCACACCACAATAACACGCGTTTGGTCTCGGAAACTTAGTCCTTGGTCGTCGCTTTCTTTTTCGGGCTTGCACACAGTGACATGGTAGCTTTTCAAGACCTACACGGCAACGTGTCCACGATCTAAGAACTTGCTTCGCTCCATGGTTAACGTGAATCTGCCGCTTTCAGGCACGCCCGCTATGACAGCCAGCGCGCCTAGAAGCGACATATCATAAATTTTCGGCAGCGGAATCATATCGTGACTTAGCATTTTTTAGGCTTGATGTCACACACGTAACATAGACTTCGGTAACCGACGCAGCATTTACCAGCTGTATACGGTGGAATCAAGTGTTACGCGTTGCCAACAGCTTGGGCAGACCATTAAAAAAAATGGCACTGTTCGGGTCGGTCACCGCACGGGCTCAACTGCTGCCCTTTAGGCACCGCACAGATTAACTCAAGGAGGCGCGTCTAGTGGCAACAATCGCAGATTTGAAAAGATGTTCTCAGCCGCTCGGACAGGCGAGCAATCGCGGAACGACGACTTTTCCGATACCAATGCCATGGCCGCTGCCAATGCTTCTCGCACTTGGTCAGTGGTCAGGACGACGTTCCGTCTTCGTTATCAGCGTGATCAGCCAGTCGCGAGTATCGGACGATAAAACTAGCATAGTGTAAGACATCGCTCGGTGATAACACCCCTGCAGCGGCCGTGACAGTGCAATCGCTGCTGTCATCCGTTTCAAGGTGCCCCAGAGATTGCTGCCGCATGCTACAGGCGCGCAGCTTTGCTCCACGCCCTTGTCGCCTCCGTTCTCGTTTTCGTAAAGATTTTGATGCAGCAGCGTTCACATGAAGGCACGTGAATTTCGGCAAATAAGAAAATACACGCGCTAATAGCACGGTTTTCTCATGGCTGCTAACAATTTAGCATCTCTAAAAGCTAACGGGAACGAAAACGTCTCAAGCGAAGCACCAGAGTGTGGCGCATTTGCTTGCCGCCGCTTGCCTGGTCTTCTCCTGAATCGCGCAAAAAGCTGCTGTCGTGGCAGCTGTGGCACTGGACGCAGCGCGCGACTGTGGTGGCTCCTATACCGTACGTACAATGTCCATAGCATTCAAACGGCATGTGGCTGCTTCATTTTAAGCTACACACGCCAAAAACATGTCCTTTCTTTGTGCCTTGTAAGGCTGTGCAACAAGGAACAATTTCTGCAAAATTAAATCTTCTCAATGCGGCATCGGCATACTATAGGTGGGTCATGCCTATTACGCCGGAGCTTGTCTTGCATGCCTCGTTTCCACCATGACAATAGGTTTCGCAACAAATAAAAAACATACAAATATCCCAGAAAAAAAAGCCCACCATAATGTTCGCAACGAAAGGCAAGTCAGCCCCGCTGACGTTATGTGGTGGAACGTCACGATGGCCGTTGTGGCGACTGCGCAGTATGAGCTGTGCAAAATTTTCGCAATGCAGCGATTCACACTTCAGTCAATTGCATCATCTAGCCACTATCTTCGCACTTGGTTGCAGTTAGGCATGGCAGCACGCTCATTTACTAAGATACTCATGACTGACACGGTGCGAGACGTTTAGAATTGGAACGCAGATTGATTTGTGGGGTTTTACGTCCCAAAACCACCATATGATTATGAGAGACGCCGTAGTGGAGGGTTCCGGAAGTTTCGAACACCCGGGGTTCCTTAACGTGCATCCAAATCTGAACACACGGGCCTACAACATTTCCGCCTCCATCGGAAATGCAGCAGCCGCGATTCAATCCCGCGACCTACGGGTCAGCAGCCGAGTACCTTAGCCTCTAGACCACAGCGGCGGGGCTAGAATCGGAACATACGTAAATACATGTCGCTTCATGAAAGCAGCCCCAAGATGTCTGTTGCTACCAAGAAGTGCGTTTGGGATGATTGGTTAAGTTGATGCATTTACAGCTTTTCGACGGTCACGTCTTCGCTTTTGTCCACGTTTTCTCTGTAACAATCATCATAGGAAACCCGGACTATAGGGATACCTTCCACATGTTTGGTGTAAATATTTTAAATAAAACGTTCTCTTCCTCTGTTCATGCCATGCAACATCTCGACACTAACGATCAGCCGCGAAAAATCGCACTCATAGGCGGAGAAAGTTCGGTCGTATCACTTCGCAATGGTTTATTAAAATGCACATGATTTTTTTTCTATAAGTGGCTATTTCTGCGGAAACGAGGTCAGCGAGGCACTTGCACATGCTCAAAGCAGACACCCATAGTGTTCACACTGTACTTGGGAGCACTTTTAGCTCGTCCAACTCACGTTGAAGTCGGGATGCAATCGTTATCGTGTTACCATTACTGTTCGAACACTCAAGCGAATCTCAGTCGGCCCGCATTCTCAATAAAATCTGGGTGATCTGTTCAAGCACACGGAGGGGGTCATGTGAGTGAAATGCAATTATGTCATCACTTCACTTCCACGCCTCGTGTCCTGCTACAATCAGTGCTCGCTGGAACGCTGGGTAAAATGTCTAGCGCATCAATGAAAACGGTGCGCGCGTTTTTGAATATGCACCGATCACTTCGCGTTGTCGTGCGAGGTGTAAACCTTCCAGGCAAGAAGCCGCCATCACAAAAGCTTGCACTGCTGGTGCGGGTTCATGGGTGATCCCCGAGCGCAACTGAAGGCCTCCGAAAACTCCGGCACATTCTGTAGCACCGCGTCGCACGCCGAATCATGGACTGCGTAGTGGATGCCTACGCACCGGGCGTAGCAGATGGCGACGAAAAGCAGCTGATCGCCCGTCAAGCTCTCCATGTGGACGAGGCGCTGCCGATCGTTGGAGTTGCGGTACGTGTCGACTACGGCGCCCAGGGAGACCACTTCGGCAAACAGCGTAGGGGCATCCTTGAGACGAGCGGCGAGCGAGACGTTCGAGATGCATGACAGGAACGCGCTGAACGAGGCACCACCAGCGCCCTCGCTGAGATACGTGCCGTGAAACCTCTGGCCCACGGCGAAAGCCACCTGGGATTCGATGCGCAAAGCGTTGTCACAGGGGCACACTGCCTCGATGCGATGAAAGTTCTTGAAGTTCGGGTGTCACTGGAGCGAACATTCCGAAAAGTCCTTTTGTCTTCTCTTCAAGGAAATAAGAAGACAAGAGCACTCGTCCGAATGTTCGTCCCGGCGACACACCCTGTTCAGCCATGTTAACTTGATTTGATTGATTCACTGAATGATTGACTGACTGATCCATTTATTTATTTATTGATGTGCGAGGTTTAACGTCCTGAACCAATCATATGATTGTGAGAGACGCCGTAGTGGAGGGCTGCGGAAATTTTGACCACATGGGGCTCTTCGATGTGCACCAAAATCTGAGCACACGGGCCTACAGCATTTTCGCATCTATCGAAAATGCAGCAGCCACAGCCGGAATTCGATCCCGTGACGTGCGCGTCAGCAGCCGAGTACCTTAGCCGCTAGACCACCGCGGCGGAGTCAAGCACGTTAATCTGTTCCAGACTCCACCATCCTCTGATCTGTCTAGTTTGGGCTGGCTTCATATACAGGAAGCCATTCCTTGCCAAAGTTTAAAAATGTGACGATGCCCCTTATTACAACGCGACCAAATACATCTTTTTTACTATTATCTGGAGTTAGTTACACTATTTTTATTTTCCACCTAATGGTCTAGTTAGGCGTAATTTACTTTTGAAGCAACGAAACTTTAAACAAAAATTATCGACAAACATTGTAGATCGACTTGAGCTACACTGACAAAATAAAAACTCAACATCCATAGCTACGATTCGAACCTGGGCCTTTCAAGGGGGAAACGGGCATTCAACTTCTGCACACTTTGGCGAAGCTGCGCGCAACGCTTCAAACGACACACCGCAGAGTAGCGATTGCAGCGCTCCAAGCAGCTTGACCCTGTTCGGGCTTCACGTTTCGAAAGTCATTCCGCGCACTCACCCGTTCTAGTACAATAAACCCGAACGTTCTGCATGCAAACGAAGCGCTTTCCTCTCGATGTTTCACGACAGCGACAAGCAGACGCAGTGGGTATATATCGCTTGGGTTCTCGCTAGCAAAACGTGCGCAACCGCACAGCCGCTACCATCGCTACCGCCTACCGAAGCAGCACACTCGACTTATTATTGTGGTCTTTTTCACACGGAACGTATGGAATCGATGCAATAATGCGCGTAAGCGCGTATGTAACGCGGTATTTCCTTTGCATTTTGCTGGCATCTGTCGTGAGCAAAAAAAAAAACACGCTAATACTTAATAAAGAGAGAGTTAGAAGTAGTCTAACCGGATGTTTTGCAAAGTGATCTAGAATTTTCGCGTTGTAATTCTGTGCAATTAGGAAGAACCCGAAAAATAGAGTGACATACTCCATATTGTGATATACCCCATGCAAACAACACGCAATTGTACGCGTCGTCATAAAGTGCATCGGTATATTTTAAAGCTCGTGCTTATGATAACTGGGGAACTCTGTTATGGTGCCCCCTCAATATAGTCTAGAGGCTAAGGTACTCGGCTAAGGTACTCATAACCATATGGCGGTTTTGGGACGTTAAACTCTACATATCAATTAATCAACCAATCATCAACCAATCAATCATCTCTGTAGCGGTAGCGAATCATTTTCCTGGATTGTTCGCAACAAGGCTGTGCGTCTAATGCCTGTTCCGATGCGAACAGATATCTCTGGAACAGGAGCGCGCTATATCAGTAACTAAGCTTTAACAAATGTTCATTGAACCCGCGACCCTCCTCCACCCTCCACAAACGTGCGCACACACGCACTTTTGTAGAGCCATGGTCTTTGCCCCACCAATTCACCCTACTTGTTAAGCTGTAAATCACACAACTCTGCAACGCAATAGGCCAGCTGGACAACCATTCTCTTACAGAGAAGAAAATTCTGGGGCCCTGACCTATCCTGTCTGCATCATGAGCTGCTCTGAGAGCATAGTTGCGGTTCCTGCTAGAAACCGACCTTGGCGACAAACTTTGAATGTTCGTGGAGAACGATATAGTGCTCAGATAGTGTTCTAGTCACTACATCGTTTTCCCTGCTGTCACCAACTCTTCTTCTTCTCTTTCATTTTTTTGCACCCAATATCTCCTTCCCAACCACTGGGTAGCAAGCCGGAGTCTTCTTCTGGTTAACCTTCCTGCCTTTTCCTTTATTTTTCCTTTATCTTTAATTTCCTTTATCTTCCTCTCTCATACACAACTAAACCAATGCCACAAAAAGAAAGCGCATTGGCTTTTCCAAATTTCCGAAAGAATGACAAGACCTAACGCTCGTCACTCATGCATGACATCGTATACTGACCTTAGCGCCAAACCCGCCGTAGTTGATGGACGGAATGGCATTGACGTCGTAATAGGGGAAGGATAGTACGTAAGGAAGCAGGATAAAGTCTTTGAGGTATCCTATGTCAGCCGAGAATGACAATGTCTCGATGGCCGTGATGGCGATCTTGACGTCCAAGCCGCGGTGGGTGATACGGGACCTCCACGCGTTGCGCCAGTTCTGCAGGAACGAGTCACTCATCTCTCCAATGATGATGTCGGTGGCGTTATCCCCAGGATCCGGCGCAAATATGCTGAAAGACAGCGTGGTGGAGTTCCACGACCTGCAGCATATTATCACATTCGCACGGGGTCAGAAAGAGGAAGGAAGGAGCTACAACTATTCACTGCGCACCACAGACCTGGTGCAACAGACCTGGTCACTGTGCAACAGAGACCTCGCATGCGAGGTCTCTGTTGTTTACAGAGTGTCTATGGGAGTGTTGCGCGTATGTTCATATGGCGCAGTATACGGAAGTGTAACGATAACAGACCCGTATTACTGGACCAAACACGATACCTACCGAGGCTCTCGATAGGCAGATAATATTACCGAGCTTATGCTCAAGCATCGCGTGTGCTACGTTAGAGCTCGCACTGACACCGTACAGTGGGAGGGCCACCAGTGTGAAACAAATGTATATACATACTCGTCAAAAGAAGCTCTAATAGACACTGTACCATGAGTATACCTATGTCATTGCCATGTTCATTGTCCCGGCCCTCTTTTCAGCCAATACTTTTTTGAGAAATTCAATTCATCGAATGCCGACTATCGCCCGGAGGTCGCGGGATCGAATACCGACCGCGCTGGCCTCATTTCTATGCAGGCGAAATGATATACGCCCATATACTTATCACATGGGCACGTTAAACATCAGATGGTAAAAACTTCCGCTCATCATGGTTTTGGTACATAAAACATCAATGACTACTATTATCAGTTAATCGTTCCATATGAGCAATGTACGCAGAAGATCTCTGTTGCTGCACTTGTAAAATCTCAGCCTTTCGTAAACACGCAAACAAGCTCACCACCAATTAGCGTACCTCATCCGAACCATTTCCGAAGTACCGTACCTCATCACGCTCACGTCTGAGTCGTAGTCGGCCCAGGCGGACAGGCGCTTCAAGAAAGCAGCTTCCACATTCAACGCTATGGTTTCCGCTTGAGGACGTGCCACTGCGGGTAGCACTTCGCGGGCGTAGTTGCCCAGCAGCGCCCTGCCGCCAGCGATGTAGGCGCGGCTTAGGCAGAAAGCGCCGTGCAAGATTGCAGCTCGCCGCGAGTTCCCGTAGTAGTTCAATATCAGTTCGGCGTTGGTGAAAAGTGCCGCCACCTGCAGCACCAGCGAAATACATGGATGTTTGTGACTGAAGACACTCTATGTAAAAATATCGGACACTATAGACCAGAATTTTCATCACTCTTAGGGCGTATCCATCTCTGCTGGAGGGCTGCTGATTACTTGGAAAGAAAGACTGTAACTAGCTAGCATCCGGCCTCGTCTTATCACATGATGGATGCCAGTATTTGGTCTCCATCAGTTGCGACATAACCATATCGTATTTCCTACGCCGGCCTCACTGACAGATGAAAACTAAAGGCTCAAGATTATGTGAGCTTGCTCTAAACGTGGTTGCGAGAGTAATAATAATGTGATCTACTTTCACAGCTCCATGCAGTGGGCGACGACGAAAGCCATAGCGGTGGGATAACGAGCTCGTTTAGCGGACATTCTGGTGTCGACGTCGTTAGTAGTGAGCGAAAAATCGGCGTTGTCTGGTCTGTCAGTGAAGTTCCAAATTAGGTGCAAAAAAAGATATACAAAAGAAGAAAAACTTCCATACCGAGTGGGACCGATGATACAAAATTGCGACCCATCGCTCCATGACGATATATATATTGTAAGATGGCGTCGAGTACACTCAAGACTCACCTTTATTGACTCGAGTATGTTCCCCACAACCTATACTTGACTGGTGATGATGAGTATGTACAGATGAAAAGATGGGACGCATAAATAATGCTCACACTTATCTTCCCCGCGCACTTGAGCGGCCGGCCCGGCCGAGACTTAGGCGGGAAAGGTACGGCGCACAAAGGGTTTAAGACGTGAAACGTAGACTATCTCGGAGGCACGGTAACGACGGTACGAGGAACCCTCGACGGGAGTGACAAGGTAATTGACAGGAGATGTTCGTTCACAAACAACGTAAGGTCCTAGAAAGCGAGACTGAAGCTTTTCACACAATCCGGGTGTGCGAACAGGCGTCCAAAGTAGTACTTCATCTCCAGGACGGAAGGTGACGTCTCGACGAAAGCTGTCATAGCGTTGCTTGCGGTCTTGTTGACTTGCCTCCGTGTTGAGTTGAGCACGTTGCCGTGCCTCAGCAAGCCTGGATACAAAATGTTCTGGCGTAGTCGTCGACGTTTTTGTCATTACATTGAAGAAAGAGGCGTCAATGGTGAATGTCGGCGCACGACCATAGACGAGGAAGAAGGGTGAATACCCGGTGGTTCGTTGAACAGCGGTGTTGTGTGCAAATGTTACGAACGGCAAGATTTTGTCCCAATTATCGTGGTTCGGTCCGATGTACATGGATATCATGTCGAGTCCGGTGGAATCGCTCTGTCAGCCCATTTGTCTGCGGGTGGTAAGCGGATGTGGTCTTATGAACTGTGCCACAAGTTTTTAGAATTTCGTCCAGAATTGTCGATACGAAGGCCTTGCCGCGATCACTCAACAACGTGCGAGGTGCACCATGACGCAACACAATGACCTCTAAAAAGAAAGCGGCAACGTCTGAGGCGGAGCTAGTGCGTAGAGGAGCGGTCTCCGCGTATCGTGTGAGGTGGTCGACGGCTGTGACGATCCAGCGGTGGCCCGGTGGCGTTACGGGAAGTGGCCCGACGAGGTCTATTCCGACAACGGCAAAAGGTGTGTCGGGACATGCAATTGGTTGTAATAAGCCAGCAGGAGCTTAAGTTGGTCGTTTCCGACGTTGACAAAGTGCGCAAGAAGTAACATAATTAGCCACAAAGGTAGAAAGACCAGGCCAGAAGAAACGGCTTCTAACGCGGTTGTAGGTCTTTTGAAATCCCAAGTGTCCAGCTGATGGGTCGTCGTGCAATGCTTCGAGAACTTGTTTTCGCAGCGAACGGGGAAGTACTGGCACCCACCGATGCCCATCCGCATTGTAAGTATAGCGCTGCAGGACATTGTTGTCTAGCTTGAACTGCCGTAGCTGACGACGTAGTCTGGCATTAGGTGGAGAAGGCGAGCCATTCAAGTATCCGATGATGCGGTTACAGAAGGGGTCGTCACGTTGGTACGCGGCAAACTGGGCGCTGTTATTTAAAGGTAGCGACCCAGCAACTGCCAGGGGTGATAACGTGAGTGAAGAGGAAGCCGCTTGATCACCTGAGGGGCATTCAGGATGCGTGGTTGGAGATGAAAGTGGCAGGGGGCAGCGAGAGAGAGCGTCAGCATCCTGATGCTGTTTGCCGGACCTGTACACAACGTCAAAAGTGTACTCTTGCAAACGCAGTATCCAGCGACCGAGGCACCCAGACAAATTCTTCAACAAGGACAACCAGCATAGGGCATGGTGGTCGGTAACCACAGTGAAGTGGCGTCCATACAGATAAGGTCGAAATTTCTGGATGGCCCAAACGACAGCGAGACATTCCTGCTCTGTTATCGAGTAGTTCTGCCCTGCAGGTGTTAGTGCGCGGATGCCATACGCAACTACTCTCTCACGTGAAGTGTCGTCGCGCTGGAGAAGGACAGCACCGATTCCGTGGCCGCTGGCATCTGTGTGCAGGAAAATGGGTGCACTCTCATCGAAGTGACGGAGGACGGGGTCTGATGTCAAAGCACGCTTAAGGGCTTGAAAACCACACTCGTCAGTCCACGTGAAGTCCGTCCCTGACGTCAGAAGCTTGTGTAACGGCCCCGCAAGGGCAGCAATTGATTGATTGATTGATTGATTGATTGATTGATTGATATGTGGGGTTTAACGTCCCAAAACCACTATGTGATTATGAGAGACGCCGTAGTGGAGGGCTCCGGAAATTTCGACCACCTGGGGTTCTTTAACGTGCATCCAAATCTGAGCACACGGGCCTACAACATTTCCGCCTCCATCGGAAATGCAGCCGCCGCAGCCGGGATTTGAACCCGTGACCTGCGGGTCAGCAACCGAGTACCTTAGCCACTGGACTACCGCGGCGGGGCCGCAATGGCAGCAAAATGATGGATGAAGCGGCGGAAGTAAGACGCCAGGCCCATGAAACTTCGCAATTGTTTTTGATTGCGCGGACGTGGAAACTAATTACGGCAGCAACCTTGTCGGGGTCGGGTTGAACGCCGTCTTTGCTGACAAGGTGACCCAATACTTTGATGCTTGTGCTGGCGAAGTGGCACGTTTTTGTATTGAGCTGTAGGCCAGCGTTCGAAATGCACCTTAGAACTTCGTCCAAACGCTTAAGATGCTGAGAAAAAGTAGAAGAATAAATGTCGATGTCGTCTAAATAACATAAACAGGTTTTCCATTTGAGACCACGTAAGACAGTATCCATCATGCGCTCGAATGTTGCTGGAGCGTTGCATAAGCCAAAGGGCATGACGTTAAATTCGTAAAGCCCGTCAGGCGTCTCAAACGCTGTTTTCTCCTTGTCTGCTTCGCGCATAGGTATTTGCCAATACCCGCACCGGAGGTCGAGGCTGGAGAAATATTCTGCGCCTTGTAGGGAGTCCAGGGCATCATCTATGCGTGGCAACGGATATACGTCTTTTTTCGTGATCTTATTGAGCGCTCTGTAATCAACACAAAAGCGGACAGAGCCATCCTTTTTCCGGACCAACACCACAGGAGACGACCAGGAGCTGGATGAAGGTCGAATAATATCCCGTTTGAGCATGTCGGCGACGTTTTCCTTAATGATTTGCCGTTCTGCCGAAGAAAGACGGTATGGGCGGCGGCGTACAATGGAGCTGCCTTCGGTTTCGATGCTGTGCTCTGCAACGGAGGTGCGGCCCAGAACTTTGCAATGTACATCAAACGAAAGGCTGTGCTTTTGGAGAAGGTCTAAGAGGTCTCTCTTCTGCTTCGCAGTGAGGTGAGGACTTATGGTGCCATTTAAGGTAACAGTGGTAGCCTTGATATCAGTAGTAGCAGACAAACGCGGTGATTCTGCGTGAAGGGAAACCAGCGAAAAGGGCTCACTGTCAGCGAAGCAGCTCACAGCAATGCCCTGGGGCAGCATCACTGGCGAAGAAGTTGGATTCAAGGCGGTTACCAATGGTTTACCGTCGTTAAACCGCACAAGGCCGGGTGCTATGGTAAGCCCGGCAGGTTTGGAGCGAACTGATGGAGCTATGAACACGTCACCATTAACTATAGTATCCGAAGCGATCGTTAGAAGTTGTTCATCTCCTGGCGAATTGAAACAATCAGTGGCAGCAACGAAACGTAAGCTGTATGGATCGACATCCCATGAACTCTCAGTAGCTGACATTTGTATGACTCGCTGACGACACGATATGAAAGCTGATGCCGAACAAAGGAAGTCCCATCCTAAAATTACTGTGTGAGTGCACAAAGGAAGTACAAAAAACTGAATGTGGTGAAGGATGCCATCTATGAAAACGCGGACTGTGCAAACACTTGAAGGCTGAAAAGGGACTCCATCTGCGCAACGAAGGGGAGGACCATCGTAGGGCGTCCTATATTTTTTCAAGCGGGCACAAAAGTCTGCACGAATTACGGAAAGTGATGCGCCTGTGTCCACCAGTGCCTCTGTCTGTTTACCTTCAACATACACCAATAAAACATTCGATGGGCGGTCCGGAGGAGTTTGACGCAGTTCGAAAGATGCAGCTTTCCCTCCCGAAGCTGCACTGTTCAGTTTTCTAGTTGGCGGTCGGGAATTGAAGTAGAAGGTCGGAGAGGAGAAGAGGAACGCCGCATCGGTGAAGGTGAGCGACGACGTGAGAACCGGGAACTGCCAACTGGGTCAAAGTTCTGCGGAGACGGCGACCGACGTGTGCTGTTCGGATACAGCCGACGATAGGGTGGTCCAGTCGCGTAGAAGTCGTACCGTTCAAGGTTATCGTAGCTTCGTCGTTCGTCTTGCTGACGGCGTCGGCAAAACCTTGAAATATGACCATGAATGCCGCAATAGAAGCAATTCGGCCGCGAACTGCACCAGGCGTTGTAAGGCTGGGAAGATGGTCGCTGTGCGAGTGAGTTGAGCGAACCATGCACTTCGGGCGCTGGTAGATGCATTGGGCTTTGCTGGGGTGCAGGTGTCCTAGCAGCAACCTGAGCATACGTTGGCATGGCCACAGGATATGAGCTCGGGACAGGTGTGACAGTCATCGAGGCCAGGCTCTGGTGGGGCGTAGGTGTCGTTCCAGCAACGTGAGCATAACTGGACATGGGGTGTGAACTCGGAGCTGGTGTACTAGTCATCAAGGCCAGTTCCTCTCTCACGACGTCGCGTAAATTAGTAGCGGGCATCGTCGTTCGGATATCGAGGTGGCGAGGTGAAGCCTGTGCATGAAGTCACTCGCGGATGATAGAGCGGATCAGTGCACGCAGCTCTGTTGTATCATGACTTGAGCTCAGATCAGACATATCAGGTTGTACCCGAGTGGTCTAAAGCTCCTCAAGGCGCTGACAGGTAGCGACAACATCGGCTACGGTTTGGGGATTTTGCACCACAAGTGCATTAAAAGCGACAGTCGCAATTTCTTTTAGCAGGTGGCGCACACGGTCGTTTTCCGCCATATCGTTGTCGATGCGACGGCAAAGGGCGAGAACATCTTCGATATAAGAAGTGTAAGACTCGCCAGGGCGTTGAACACGTGCACCAAGCCTCTTTTTGGCGATATCCGAGCACACTGACGGGCTGGCAAAAATCTGGCGGAGCTGACGTGTAAAGGCGGGCTATGTCGGAAAATCTGTGGCGTGGTTGAAAAACCACGTTTTTGCGACGCCGCTCAAGTAGAGTGCAACGTGGGTGAGTTTCGCAGGCTCATCCCAGTGTTTGATAACACTCACGCAGTTATACTCCTCGAGCCAGTCTTCAACGTCTTCACCCGGAAGCCCTGCGGATAGCGGAGGATCCTTTTGAGGGCTGGTGACCAGGTGAGAAGGGTTTCTTGGCGGTGGGAGTGGTGGCGAAACGGGCACGCTAGACTGGGCGGCTTGCGACATTACCGGACCCAGGTCGTTTAAGCGGCGGCCTGAACGGAGCTCCAGGGATGTATTCTAGAAGATGCTGGGGTGTCCGAGAACGCGAGAGGACGCAGGAACCGGGAAGCACTCTCCACTAATTGTAAGATGGCGTCGAGTACACTCAAGACTCTCCTTCATTGACTCGAGTATGTGCCCCACAACCTATACTTGACTGGTGACGATGAGTATGTACATATGAAAAGATGGGACGCATAAATAATGCTCACAATATATATATATATATATATATATATATATATATATATATATATATATATATATATATATATATATATATATATATATATATATATATATATATATATATATATATATATATGCGCTTCATTGCCTGTTCCAAACCCAGGCATTATGTGTGCCCCGCCGTGGCGGTCTAGTGGCTGAGGTACTCGGCTGAGGTCGCGGGATCAAATCCCGGCCCGTGTGCTCAGATTTGGGTGCACGTCAAAGAACTCCAGGTGGTCGAAATTTCCGAAGCCCTGCACTACGGCGTCTCTCATAATTATAGGGTGGTTTTGGGACGTTAAACCCCACATATCAATCAATCAATCACTTTATGAGGTACTAGAGCGTAGCACAGGCTTTGCTATCACCCGCGAGATGCCACAAAGAGCCTACGGGTGCGCTTTCCGTGTTTCGTCGCACCACATGCGTGGATATAGGAAGCGGACGGCAACCACACCTATAGGCTCTCCTAGTGGCATGGTTTGCATGCGCACCAAGAAGTGAGAAGAAGACGGGAAGGCGATATGAAACAGCAATGTGATCCAGTGACGTGTTGCTACGAAAACAAAGAAACAAAGAAACTAACAAACAGTTTTCTTTTATTTGTACTGTGCCGTTCTTGTAGCATTGTGTCGCTATATCCAACGTTGCGACAAGCACTGTTGTGTGCAAAACTGTCTATTCTTCGCGTACAAGGCGACATATACACGCGTTAAATATTTTTTAATGTATTCAAGCTTCCATCCTATCCTGGACTTGTGCCTTACTTTAATGGATACAGAGTAAGGCAGCCATGATTCATATACGTCAGTGCTATTATACAAGTGTTTCCGCGTGGAATCCATCGCCTAATTTTTTTTTTCTCACAACTCTGAGGTCCGCAAAACGATGTCAAATAGACGCGCAGCCAGACGGCCATCATCGCACCTGCACCGTACACCAGGACGCGTAGGCGTACATGTCCAGCTCGCCATGGCGAACCAACAGGTTGACGAAGGTGCTGAAGAAGGGCAGGTTCCACGTGCGGAATTCTACTGTCCCTTTCAGCTCGACGCCTTCGCTTCGCATCACCTCCGTCCACCGTTGCATGGAGAGGTTGGCCGATGAGTTGTACACCACGTCATCCGGAACCGTCGAGACCTTCGGAGCGCTCTTGTACAAGTCTGCTAGCAGTGGACCGAACATCATGTCCTCCAGCTGCTGCATCTCCTGCGAAACGGGAACGGAGACTGTACAAAGAACGCCTGCTTCTGGAATGTCCAGCCTTTGGGGTGCAGACACTCATAAGGGCGCGTACGACAGGATTAGGAAGTGGGGGATTGGGGGTGGGGCTGCGGTTTCTAGCCATCTGATAGGGAGCGCCAAGTCCCACATAACGTTGCTGCTGTAGCTGGGACTGCGCCGTCGTTCTTTAAGGTACAGGATTGCGGCCATGCAGGCTTTTGGCGTAGTGGTGGCTGAGAGGAATATCGATGTCGCATACTAACAGCCGTTTACGTTCCATTTTTACCACCGAGTACCAAAACTAGGTCATTGTGAGAATCACGCACGTTATCATTTAGTTTTCATTTTGACATCTACCTACTGCAAAGATGTGTGTGTTTTTCACACTCGCCCATAGCGGCGCATGGGGAAAAGGGGTCCAGCCGTTCTGGTGAGATTTCGCCCCGCCTTCTTCTTAATGGGGAACTCTGCCACGCATCTCACACACATTGACAATTTTCCGAGACAATTTCGTTTAGCGCTTGCAAAGCTGGGATATGCGATGTGTCATGACTTCAACCGCATGCGCGCGCTCGCGCACTTGTGTGTGTGACGTCCAACACACAAGTCACTGGACGAGCTTTCCGCAAAACTCCAAATTTCCCGAAACCCATTTTTTTTTAATTTCCAAAAAAAATGATCCTGATTTCCGTCGCTTAAGCGAGAGCGGTAGGCCTCCTGAACGTTTTGAAGGGGTGGGGCCTCGAGTTACCTTTTAATCGAATTTCGATACTAGCACAAGCATGCTGCAGGGGCGGGAGCTGGGGGTGGGAGAAAATTTACCGCAGTTCTCTACCCCCTCCCTCCTTATTTACTGGTCTAGATCAAATAAAACAAACTTCCCAATAAACGTAATTGTGAAAATCGCGCGAGGACGTGTTTCTACAATGACCTGACTGTGGCTTTCGGCTTTCTGAGGTAGTTTTTGGAGAGAGAAAATTTTTTCGCCAGCAGTTGACACGGTTTCTGACGGGGTAAATCGACGGTGACGCAACTACTTCTTATTATACGAACGAATTTATCTCAACGCTGGACAAACGTTGGCAAACATATGTAATATTTGTCAATGTTGAAAAATCATTCGACAGTGTACACGATTTTAATTTATTAAAAAATAGTACGATCCTTTTAAACAACAGTGAGCTTGTAGAGCAGCTTGGCTAATATACGTCGAACCACCACCAATACGTGTAAAAGGCAGCTTAAAAGGCCACGACCTACCGGGACGAAACACAACAACACAATCTTAGAACCTGAATGCATAACAAACGTGTACAAGGGTTCACATTTTTTTTCGAAGGGCACAGCTGGGTGCAACGCTCTACTAAAGAAAATGAACATGTCAACGTCCAACCCTTTTTTTGTTGATGTTGTTGGCTATTATTCCCTACTTGTTATATAACTGGGTGTGCTTTACTTGTTATTGTTTTGTCATTGTATAGTTTTCGCCTCACATCAGGAGCTCGGAAATTATTGCTCAATAATTATCATTGTTGGTGTTTGTGGATTTCAGTGTTATTTTGCCGTTGCAACAAGAAATTAGCTTGTGACAAATTTAACGTTCACTGCACTGTAACCACTCCTGCCTTGGCACCCGAAAGGCTTATAGCCGTATCGAATAAAAAAAAATAAAGTGGGATGTGAACAGTTCTTCGAGTGAAACATCAGGAACCTGCGGCCGTCATTATTATTTTTAAAAACCATGATGGCCATAACGATGCATTTTAACAATTACTGAACAGGTTCGGTTGAATAAAAATGCACAGCATTTTTGCCGGGTCCCTTCGATTATTATACCTGCACACGCCTATTGTATCAGTAAACCAAAAAGGACTTGAAGGTTGTTTAAGAGCGTCATGTGAGCACTCCTCGATTGTGCCAAATGTGGGCTTTCTTGATTGTGTTTAAATTGTATACGCACTTGTTGTGGCAAACACCGACACATTGTCTCCGCTGTAAATGTTTTTTTTTCACAGTGCTCACGCGACTAACGCATCATCAGAGACAAGGAGTGGTACATTTAGGTGGAGTCGGGGTTGGCACAAAGTACCGAATTATTTCGGTGATTCGATAAAACGCTCGATCACCTTCAGGGTCACGACGTCTGCACTTCCATCGGCGTCTCTGAACGCGTCCCGAAGATGGTTGAAGTAGTGCTCGCGGTGCGCCTCCGTGCTGCGTTCGTGGTACTTGCGCACGACGAAGTTGAAGCCCGAGTCGGTGAGCACGTACGTCGTGGTCGCATTCCGGTGCAGCTCGAGGTCCACCCGAAACACGGCGCTCCAGCCGAGCGCGTAGTCGCAGTGGAACATCATGCGCAGCAGGTCCCTTCGTCCTGCCGGCGGCGGTCGGTGAGGCCACATCACGCCGGCGGCGCGAAGTGCAGACTTGACGGCTTCGAGCTCGCAATGCGACGTCGTCAGCAGGGCGGTGCACGTCCTGCGAAGAGAACTTGTGTGCGTTTGTCGTGCTTGTACACTGTCTGCACGAGCCAGAAATAAATAGCCTAAGAAACAAAAACAACAACGACCACATTATTGTTATTATTATTATTATATTATTATTATTATTATTATTATTATTATTATTATTATTATTATTATTATTATTATTATTATTATTATTATTATTATTATTATTATTATTATTATTATTATTATTATTATTATTATTATTATTATTATTATTATTATTATTATTATTATTATTATTATTATTATTATTATTATTATTATTATTTATTACGACTAAACTCGGTCTACGAAAGAACCTAAGGTCCCTTCAATGCTGCATCAGTTATCGCATTATGGGTAAAATCTGTTCAAAATTTTTCAATACTTATCTTCTCATTTCTGCTGTTGAGGTAGTATTGCTCCCGCTAATTTGATTCTTGATTGTTATTGTGTTTAGATGTAGCGTAAATGAGTTACATGCATTCTTTCTCTGATTGTTTACATGAAAAGTTTTTCGATATGTATGTCATCTCTCGTTTGCCGATGTGCCGGGCCAAGTCCTCCAAGCCACCGTCTCGCTTTGACAAGCCTGGTATTTGTTTTGTACAACTCAAGATGACAATGAAGATTATTATTATTATTATTATTATTATTATTATTATTTCAACAGCAGCAACGACGTAACTGGTACCCTTCGTTTAAATTCTTGTTCTGCTTGAAGGCAGTGGCAAGGAATAGAAATTGCTTCGATCAAAAAGAAACAATGCGAGCAAAAAGTACTGAGGCAGGACGTGGAGTTGTCAAAGATGTGGACTCCCGAATACGCAGTCGGTCTAGAACGAAACATACCAAAGTCAGGCACTCTTCGATTTTATTCCAATTTCATTCTTTTTCAAGAGCTGTTTCTTGGCAGACTATTCCATGTCAGACGTCAGTGGAATAGCCAGGAGGCGGCCACCCTGGCTACCAGTTTGCTACCGGTATCGCCCAAGTGAACCGGTTTGCGGTCATATGTGGCCAAATTAAGGGCAATTTGATGCCATTGAAAATGTATATATTTGCTGGGACGAAAGAACACATCCGATTTCTCCGACTTTTTCAATTAAGAAGCGTCGAACTAACAAGCTATTACTGTAATGACAAAATGTGATCCTGCGCAAGAAAAACAGAAAACGCAAGAACTGCTAAAAATAAACAAAACAAAAGAAAAAAAATTAATAACGAAAGGGCTGTCATCTAGCAGGCAGCGGCTGAAATAGCTTGTCCTTGCAACACCTGTATTACCACGCCTTCTGTTCATCACTAGAAAACCAGATTGCTTCTTTATTGCAGCACTGTCTGCTATACTGCTGTTCACCTTCGTTGTATTTTTTTTTTACAGTGGGTATGTTGAAGGGCTTCTCACCAGACCCGATAACAATTTCTAGTTATCCGCTGGCAGTTGTTCTGCGGTCGAACCAGAAATTTTTCATTGGTTCATTACAAGCTGAGAAAACGAGCAATTTGAAGCTGGTGCTAAATCATTATATTTCAGTCTACTGCCTGCTTCGGCTGGATAGCTGTCTCGGTGCGTGCTCTATCGGCATTAAACCATTATTTATTATTATTTAAACATTATTACATTTATTACATTATTACATTTATTACATTTATTATTTATATTACATTATTTATTATTATTTAAACATTATTTAAAAAAAATAGATGAGCATATTGAGTGCTCGAACGCGCAAGACCGTGAATTTCATTTCCAGGGCTCGCTACTGCTCGATGCGCTAACCGCGGGGAGACGAATGCATGTGAAACGCAGGCACCATAACCCCCCCCCCCCCATCTTGTTGCTATTCACGGGGCAAAAATAAAAAAAGAACCGCGCGCATTTTTTGTGTCTAATTATTTATCTCAAGTTTTGTTCATCTATTCAAACAAAAAATACACAAAGTAGACATGTGTGAAATAATTTTTGCCCTGCCAGGTGCTACTTTTGGCGACGTCAAAGCACAGTCGTTTAAGTGGAGAACTGACTTCACAGCACTACAGGTCTGCGCAGGGCAATTCCTACGTCTACGTGATACCCTCATTATCTGGGCGCGCGCCCGCGCAAGGAACGGCAAGCAGCGCTTATCTTGAAGCTTGACCCGTTTCTCCGACGCGTAGGGTTGCAAATTATGGCAGACGTGGTCGTGAACGCCCCATGTATGCATTGCGCACGTCAGCTGAAAATTGTCACACCGGGTGAGGGGTGCCCTTTAAGCTCCCTGTGGCGCCGCGTGGGGGCGAACAAAAGCAGTGCTTGGCTATGAAACCTCGCCTTGACGCTTAGGCTAATCATGCCAAGGTATGCTTAGATCAAGCTAATTAAGCCATGTCATGCTAAAATCATTGGTTATAAATCTCGTATGTCAAATACGACATTGCTAATAAAGACAATACTCAGTAAGCTCAAGCTAAGGCCAGTTTATATAAGACCTTCCTAATACTACGATAGTTGAGATATTGTTAACAATGACATCTCATAATTAGGGTCGCGTTAATTAAGACCACGCAAACTACTGCATTGCTAATTGCGACCTTGGGGAATTGCGTTTATGCCTACCTGTCTCGTTCACACGGTCTTGGCATGCAACCAACCTTTTTATGGACTTTCATATCAATGCTCTAGAGTGTCTCACCATTTTTCAAAATGCTCCAAACCCTTAGGGTGCGCAACTGGCCATCATGCACCTCAGTGGGAGTCTGAAAAGGGGTGCTATGCGGAGCGTGCGCTGACGGCTGGCGAGAAGAATCTTACTCTTTCATTTTGATGAGGGCCGATATTGCCGGGCGAAAGCAATGGCTCTGAGATTGCTTCAAGAGATCCTTAAAAAGGTAAATAAATGAGGAAACGTGCGCTGAGGAGCGAATCACTACTTTCGAGTATCGAGACGTATAGTATACCAGTAGACCATGACCGCCCTCTGGAGGCGGTTCTGCCCCGCAGGCGGCACGTCAATGGTGTGCACGATGCGCGCAATCTTCTCGATGGCCGCACCGAAGGCTTCCTCCTGAACGCCGAGCACTTGGCGCTGCCTCCAGCCGTCGCACACGAACCGTGTGAAGCTGTGGCACGGGTCCACCGACCAGTTGAGCGAAGCCATGAGCCGCGAAGAGTACTCGCGACACGCGTGGGTCGTGCACGTGTCTGGTTTGCTCGTGCCACTGTCATCCAGGAGCGACAACAAGAAAGAGACGAGCATGGCCAGGCACACGATCATGCACAGCACGGCGACCACGATGTTGAAGACCGCCACTGATGGATGTTGCTGATATGGGAAGCAATGAAAACGACCGAGAACCTTCACAGCTGCCAGTAATGAAAAAAGTCGGTATGTCATGAAAAAGCTGCTTGTAGGGAAGCTGCTTGTGTAAGCGTGATATCCTGTAATGCCATTTTTAGATGCGAAGCAGCTCTTTGACTAGCCTGTGTAATGCCGTCCCGTGAATCTGCACAACCACCTCACCGCAGGTGTTGGAGCGGTGCAAAGTAGGTCAACTCTCAGCTGTGCGTTGACGTCACTCCCTCACCTGCAACAGCTGCCGGCTCCTCCTCCTACTCGCAATACACTTCTTTCTCGCTTTACCACCACCGCTACGCTCAACCGCACGTCCTGTGGACACACTAGACAGATTTAGTTGCACGTCCGCCGTACCGTACGGACGTAGCCTGCCATTGCAAATAGTTAGCAGGCTGAGTCCGTACGGCTGCAGCGGACGCGTGACTAAATCTGTCCACTCTTACCGCTCGTTCATCTGCGATGAAACTTATACGAAACCCGACTTGCCTCCCGTGTCTTTACGTTTCAAACAAACGTTTACTCGAGTAAATGCTACACCGAGTTTCACTTTGAACCGTTCTTCTGTCATCCGCGTAGACGCCCGTTTCAACCAGATCAACACCATGTGAACCGCAGCTACTTCGCTTTCCATCCCATAATGTTTTTAAACCCCATCTCACCTCCGAACCCCTCGGTGCTTTAATTTTAAGGGCCACTCACCAGGCTCCCAAAGTACAAAAAAGAGCGCAATATCGTCTCCTGATATATCTTGTCCTTGCGAAGTTCTGTGACGCTGACAGTAGTTTCCGTGACGTCTACGGCGTACATGCTGTCGATTGTTTATATACGCGAAATATCGCATATGATTTGTCTCCTGCACTGCTTTGCCAAGCAGCCGCCCATGCGTTTTTTTTTTCTTGTCTCGCATGAATACCGTACACAATCAACCGATCAAACTTCATTTTGTGTGTTCACAACTGCGAAAGCGACGATAACAGCGCGTAGCCGAGTAGCGCGAAATCCTGATAGCCTCTAGCGCTTATAGTGCTGATATTGTTCCCGTGCACGTGGGTGAGGAGGATGCAGCGTGTGTATGCAGGAGAGGAGAAAATAACCTCTCGTCTTTAAACGCGGGGTGGTGAGTGGCCTTTTAAGCATCATGTCGCCATAGCGTGTCACTGTGTCTATTAATCAACTGTCGGGCTCTAGGAGGTTATAATTAATGTTTTTTGTGTTTGCGTTACAGACCCCACAAAGTAAATTTCGGTGAAGAGAAGGTTAACTTAGAATACGAACCTATGTAATAAACTATAATTAGAGCCCACTCACTCACTCATCACGCTAACATGCGACAGAATGTGTACAGTTGTTATTTGATCATTATTAGTGCGATAAACGAGGACACACTACTGAGGTTGCTGGCTGCTTATATGGAGACAAACGTACACGCAACGCCAAGACAGCACATGCGAACGCACCACGATGGTCGAGAGGATGCTGCCCTGCGATGACTGACGGGATGGCGGCGTATGCAAGGCTGCTGCCGCTGCTATGACCGCAGGTGGCAAATGTATACCGCGGCCACCCTCCATGCCAGAGGAAGTAGCTGCAAATGAGGACGAGTGTGTCATGCATCACATTAAGAGCACTCGCCGTACCAGTTCAGCACCTTAGGGAATGAATATGACAAACATCCCTCTGTGGCACAAAGCCTCGAGTAACACCATTTGGGTTTCCTCTAAATGAAGCCTATTAGACGCGAAAAACCCGTCTTTCCCTGGGAACGAATCTTAAGAGAATTTGGTCACGGGATCAATCCCCAGATCAGGACGAGTTTTTCGGCAAAGTAGCTTCCAGAGATTTCGTCGCAGCCTCGATCGTACTACAAACGGGTAGTTGTCACTTCCATTTCTTAAAGTTTCTGCCACCTAGCATGCAGGGTTCCACAAAACCTACATGCACAACTCTACCTGCACTGCTGTACCGCGTGTGCGACTCGCTGCAGCCGGCTCGGCCCGATGATTCTGGCAAAGTCGCCGTAGACCGAGGACGTTGATGATGCTGCCCGTAAGAAGCCTTCCTTCGGACACCGAGCGGATTCGATTCGCCGGACTCTAGCCTGGAACCACCCACGGAGTGCGAGGGATCAAGAGGTGGTCGGTGCGCGCTGGTTGCGAGTGAATGTGCGTGACCATCGGACGCTCTCTGAGCGCAGAGCTTTCGAGGCTGATCGGAGTCTTTCTGATCGACCTGGACTGGTTGGACTGTCTGTGCGACCAAAAGTCGGCTGCCGTGGGTGGGCGGCTTTCTGCCTGGTGCGGTGTAGTCTGTCGTATGAAATAAATATTTGTTTCAATGTTTCTTCATGCTATTCATGCTTCTTCATAAAATATTCAGTAAGGTTAAATTCATTATGACTGCGTGCTATCACTCAGCCGATCTACATCACTGCAAATATACCTCACTAGCTGTCGCATTAACAATTTCTAATAAACAAAATTTCTATTTGATGCCTAATCAAAAGCACAAATTGCCCATCGGTGGCGTCAGCATCAACACGATGCAAAAAATCACAATCTTTTGCTAACACCCCCATATGAAATCATCATGACGTAACTTAACAAGACGCACGACGATGACATCATCACATCACAGCTTGGTCAAAGGAGGGCCGATCACCGAGGCAGTGCAAAACTAGGCAGAAGACTTGCAACGCCAATGCCTCCGATCATAGAGGCAGTGAAGAGGCACGTTAGGCGCAGAAAGTTTTATAGGGAGGCGAAGAAGGATCAATACAATAGACTGAGGAGAAAACAAGATGAATTTCGCTTTCGAGCAGTCTAGGCGAACGCAGGGGGACCCTGTGAGTTTTGAAGACGATAGTATTTTTTGTAATACTACAACGCAGAAATTTCGGTCTGTCTGTCTATGTGTCTTCTGTGTGTCAATCACTCGAAGTCATTCATTCAGACGGCCAAAGTTTAACTACTTCCTCAACGCCCAGCCACCTTGTTCTGGCGACTGCGTTCATACTTGTGAACATTGTTAATCAAAAAGCAAATATTACGCATCTATGAGGCGCAACATCAATGAGTAAGCATTAGGTGGTGTGTTTCTTTACTAAAAAATACATATATACGTGATTTTAAAGACCCAGTGCCTCTTACACTGCGCTCACAATGAGACGATATGCGCGAAAAAGCGGGCGTTTTCCACGCTTCAATGAGACGATTAGAGGCTGCCACCTACCAGTGGCTCTGCGTTCTACACAAGCGTCTGTTTTTTAACGTAATTGCCAGATGGCGTCCATCAGCGAAGCCCACATATGCTAAGCAGCGGGTGAACTGACAGATAATGTTGAAAGAAAATGGGAAACCTTTCTAAGCTGTAGAATGTATGCATCCCTTCTGATCAATGAAAAGACTAGAAGAAAGGGAGCTCAGTGACTGGCAGAAGTACATAAAAAAGATAGAAAGGCAGCTGCAAAATTTTTGGACCATTTAAACTCTCTAACAATTGAGACGAGCCTAGAGCAGAGGTTTATAACTACAGCCCAAGGTGCTAGGCTAGAAGGGGACAAAGCTATTGAACATATAAGAACAAGGGTGACAGAAAAATTTCAACAAAGAAGTGCTTTATTCACCACAATAGACAAGGATGAATCAAGTGGTGCAATGGCTCCATTTTCACAACGAGAGTGGGAAAGGGGTGAGAAAAGGGTTCCTAGTAGTACATCAACAGGCCCAGATGGCATTCCAATTAGGCTGATAAAGACATTAGGTCCGAAGTCTAAGCAGGCTTTGAGAGAGGCAGTGAGCACAATTATAATCGATGGTGAAGTTCCCGATGGATGGAAACTTAGCAGGATGAGCATGATCTATAAAGGAAGGGGGGACAAAGCTGACATAAACAACTACCGTCTTATAACAGTGACATCAGTGGTCTACAGGCTGGCGATGCAGATTATAAAGGAAAGACTGCAGGCATGGATAGAGGATGAGGGGGTGCTGGGGGAACTGCAGAATGGGTTTCGGAAACAAAGGAGGTTGGAAGATAACCTGTTCTGACTGACGCAGTGCATCGAAATAGCAGAAAAGAAACACAGGCCCCTGTGGCTAGCATTTTTGGATATCAAGGGAGCGTACGATGGCGTGGTTCAAGAGGAATTGTGGGGAATACTGGACACACTGGGCATGGAACATGTAGTCATTAATCTTTTAAAGGATATCTATAAAGGTAACAAGGTAGTTATAAAGTGGTAAAAACAGGTATCCAAGCCTGCAGAGGTAAATCGGGGGCTTAGGCAGGGGTGTCCCCTGTCACCCTTATTATTCATGATGTACCTACAAGGATTACAGGCGAAATTAGAGGGAAGTGGACTGGGCTTCAACCTCTCTTTGGTCAAACAAAGAAAACTATTTGATCAGGCACTACCAGCATTAATGTACGCAGATGATACAGTGCTAATGGCTGACAACAAGGAAGATTTGCAGAGATTGATGGACATCTGCGGTAATAAGGGATATAGGTTAGATTTTAGATTCAGTAAGGAAAAATCAGCAGTCATGATTTTCAATGATAACGAAGGTAGTGAGCTTACAATACAGGAGGTCACGCTAGAGATAACAGATAAATACAAATATCTGGGTGTATATAGGATAAGCAATGGGGCCGAGTACTTAAGGGAACACGAAATATACGTGACGACGAAAGGTGACAGGAATGCAGCGGTAATGAAAAACAGGGCACTGTGGAATTACAATAGGTATGATGTTGTCAGGGTAATATGGAAAGGGGTCATGGTTCCTGGTCTGACGTTCGGCAATGCGGTGTTGTGCATGAGATCAGAAGTTCAAGCAAGATTAGAAATTAAGCAACGTGGAATAGGTAGGCTTGCTTTAGGAGCTCACGGGAATACACCAAATCAGGGAGTACAAGGTGATATGAAATGGACATCATTTGAGGGCAGGGAAGCTAGCAGCAAGATAAAAAATTGAGAAGTGATTGAGAGAAATAAGGTAGGATCGTTGGGCTATGAAGGTTTTCAGCTACTTGTACATGAAGAATGTCGATACAAAATGGAGGAAGCGAACCAGAAAATTGACTGGTAAATACTTAGAAAACAGCAGGTGGCCAAACCAAAAAGAACTATCGGTTAAGAAGAAAGTGAAGGAAACGGAGACTGACATGTGAAGAATTGGCATGATTAAGAAGTCCGCACTAGAGATCTATCAAACTTTTAAGCAGGAAATTGCCAAGGAAAGGATCTATGATAATACTCGGGGTAGTTCTCTACTGTTTGAGGCCAGGACGGGAGTATTGCGAACCAAGACATATAGGGCCAAATACGAAGGGGTAGACACAATATGCAGTGCGTGTGGAGAGGAAGAAGAAACTGCCGAACACTTGATAATGTTCTGTAAAGGGCTTCACCCTACAGTTCAGGATGATGGCGCAGAGTTTTTCAAAGCACTAGGGTTTAGGGACAGGGAAGGCAAAATAGACTTTAAGCGGGTAGACCTAACTAGAAGGAGGTTATCTGATTGGTGGCTTAAGTCAAGGCAGGAGTGAAACTTAAACTCTTGACTGTAAAGTACGAATCCTAAACCTCACTATTTAAAGGAAAAAAAGATAAATATAATGGTTACTTCACTAAGTATTACGGCTAGGTGGCGTTAGCCGCCGCCCGATCTAAAGGGTACAGCCACATTCATTCCATTCCATTCCATTCATTCCATCCCATCCATTCCATTCCATTCCATTCCATTCCATGCCATTCCATCCATCCATCCATCCATCCCAATCCAATCCAATCCAATTCAATCCCAATCCCAATACCAATACCAATACCAATATCATTCCATTCCATTCCATTCCATTCCATCCATCCATCCATCCATCCATCCGCAGATGTGCGGTCAAGATTTTTTTTTTGTCCCTCGCACGTTCAAAGAGTGGAACCAACGTCACTACGACACCGTTTCTATTTCGAACCACGACTTATTTTGTTCCTTCTTGAACAACTATTTACTCGATGAAAAGTGTAAATTGTACAACTTTATCTTTAAGCACCTTATTTGTCATTCTACCTGTATTTGAATTTAGTTGCATCAGGCTAACATCATATCCTTATACGTAGAGTGACATATTTTCTGCTGCTGATTTTTGTTCACTTTTGTTTACTTCATCTTCTCCACTCTCATTTGTAAAGGTTTGCGGGATAGAGGACAAAACAAATGAAATGAAGGTTCTTGTTACGTTGGTGGCTCGTTCCAGGTACTATTGGCTATGGAATGAGATTTGTCACGTGTGCTCAGATATGGGTGCTCTGATATAGGTGCACGTTATAAAGAACCCCTGGTGGTCAAAATTTCCGAAGCCCTTCTCTACGGTGTCTCTCATAATCATATGGTGGTTTTTGGACGTTAAAGCCCCCCTATCACCAAGGAATATTTCATAAGCACAGCAGTCGGTGATTACGATGACGAAGCTTGTCGAAAGCAAAATATTTGATTTACTTTTTTTACAGTTGTTCACAGAAACAATCTGTGCTAAAATGATGTGTGCAAGCGCTATGAAATTTATGAGATGTTTCTGAGTTTTTGACAGTGTAATAAAACGCACCGTGGCACAATAGAAACACTACCAGGAAAAAGGCATAAAGTTGTAACGCCGAGGAGCTTTAGTTTTTATTGACACACCGTGCTTTTAGTTGGTGGTGTTGCATATAGTTTATATGGTGCAACATTTTTAATACCAAACCTTTCTCCTACCCTCTTGAGTTTGCAAACGTGAAGACACGAATGAATACATATAATAGAATAATTACACAAAAAAATAGTGAGCTCTCCCCCATTTTACCCTATTGCATGCATTACGGTCTGCGATGTGTGTAACTGACGCAGAAAGTTGCGGTACCTGTCGCATGGTGCTGTTCTTGGCTTGACTTTCGGCGCGGTGTGCTGCCTGGCTTGACGACAGCCGCCATGACAGGCAAAGAAAAACTCGGGAAAGGCGACCAAAGCTTTGGGCGAGCAGCAACGTTGGTGCAGTTCGCGACCACAGCTGACCTCTGCGGCAGTTAGGCGCTGCCAGGCTGAACCTGCGGAGTATTCAGATTCGAACACAGGATCATAGTATACAGGAAGAGGTCTTAAAGCTGACAGAGACAATATCGTCTACATCCGTAAATGACCAACCTTGCGACTACCTCGAACGTTTCGCTGTGCTCAGTCGGATCCCAGCTGTCTCGATCACGCTGTGAGAGGATGGCGAGCTTGGCGAGCTAACAAGAACGCCTGGATTCAGCTGCGCGCGTTGGACGTGTCCTGTTGCGGGGACGGCGAGCCTTGTAGCGACTTCGGCCACGTCCTCCCTCGTTGCGCGAGGCTCTTCTTCTTCCTGTAGCTCGTGGCCCGCTCATTCGTAAGTCGGTTTGATGATGCTGAATGCTAGTTTCCCCTTAACCAAGTACATGATGTTAGTGATCATCATCGTAGTGATTGTATCCTCTTCCTGTCCACCACCGCGAACTCTTTGGCAGTTATGACGCCAAAATGCTGTTCTGAGGGTCGCTGGATCGAATACTGGTCGTGGCAGCCACATTTCTACGCAAGCGAAATGCTAGAGGCCCATCCACTTAACCTAACTATCGTACAAATCAAGAACCCAAGGTTCTCAATGTTTCCGGCGTATGCGACGGCGTTCTTCACAATCAAGTCGTGGTTTCCGGACGTAGAAGCGCAACAAAAATAGATGTCTTTTTCTGGGTGTCATTCGAACCCAAAAGTATGGGCGGTAGGACGTTTAAGGTAAGGACCTGTGAAGCATAAGGAAGCTTTAAATTTAGATTAGCCAACTGAAACAAGCAAATCTGGGAGATCCAGCAGGCCAAGGAAGGTGCCGGAAGGCACCAACTCTCTGTTAGCTCGTAGGTGAGAGTCCGGCCCAGCAATCCGCCGGAAATTAACCAAGTTTTCATTTTTATTTCAAAATCGCACGTGGCGAACCTCCTATCTATTCATTACAAATCTCGTTTTCTCTTGCTTGCTTGCACCTCTTTTCTGGCTCTTACCCACTAAGGTGGATTTTCCTTGTTGCCGGCGTATTTAAACACGAATAAAAAAGAAGTGATTAACTTGAAATATTAATAAGTTGAGAAGAAAGTTAGAAAAATGGCAGCATATCCACGGAGTGAATGATGGAGAGTGGGGCGAAGCATTCGTCCGTCCATGCGTCCGTCTGTGCGACCATCCATGCGTCTGTTTGTGCGCCCGTCCCTGCGTTCTTTCATGCATCCGCCCCTGCGTCCGTTCATGCGTCCATCCATGCATCTATTTGTGTGTCCGTTCGTTCATCTATTCAACACACCAAGTCCCACCATCTCGCATCTTTTTATCATATATTCCCCATATATAAGCATCGCCATCCAGCGGACATTCCAAGGACTAAACGAGAGGTGGCACACGCACACTTTCTTACGGCCTGCGCTTTGGGTCCACTTCCCACCTTTAACCACCTCGAGTTCATGGTATATTCTAGTTCACTGTATTCCTGGCACTGCGACCAAACGCTCGCTAAACCTTTCGAAAACCAAGGAGGTTACGCGCAGCGAGTATAACGTAGCAACCTTTCCCTGTCAGATAGGGCTCAATTAACATGCTAATGGCTGCTAATGAGAAATGAGAGACAGGAGAATTCGGCTTTTACTTTCTTACGGCTTGCGCTTCGTACCTACTTCTCATTTTTAACCACCTTGAGTTCATTCATGGTATATACAAGTTCATTGTATTCATGGCACTGCGGCTCAACGCTCGCTAAACCTTTCTAAAGCTAAGGAGGTTACACCCAGCGAGTATAATGTAGCATCCCTTTCTTGTCCATTAGTGCTCAATGTACATGCCAATGGCTGCTAATGGGGATCGCAGCGTGCGCATTGACTAAAAGCCGAATGCTCATGTCTCTCATTCCCCATTAGCAGCCATTGGCATGTACATTGAGCACTATTTTTTATTGTTAAACAACGCACAGAAGAAATCTCTCACTGGCACCACCTTGGAGGTCAAGTGTTATATTTATTTCGGGTATGTGCCACTGGTGGTTACATACGAGGGACGCCCAAGCCACGCCATAAGGAGCTTCGCCCCTAAAAATAATGTGCTCAATTGAAAGTAAAGTACATGTTTGTAGCAAAATGATGTAAAAAAGCTGCCCGGAAACTTTGAGGACAAATGGTCAATTAATGCATAAGCAATACACTATCAGATTTTTGGTATTTTAAGCAGATAATACCATACTGAACCCATGTGAAATTCAATGCAGACTGCAACGATTGATATGACGTGCATGTGTCGGTTCCACCGGGCACAGACGGTGACATGCGGATTGAATGGCCATAGATGTACATGCATTTCGTGACATAAAATTTACATCCAATTTGTATCTACAAGGTCAGAGCTATTATCTTGGCCATATTCATGACCCCTCCCAGATGATGCGCCCATATTTTTACGTCATTAGTAGACAGCTCTCATAGTGACTGATTATTTATCACTATGTTCATCATTAATTTTATTTGCAGACTCCTCTCTACTTCATTGCTCCTGTATGTTGCCATTATGTGGCCTTTAATTTTCTTTCAGGTGACTGCGCCAGCATTCGATACCTCGTCTTCTTCTTGCCGAGCTACGGGATGTCGAGAGAGAGTATACAGCTGCTTGAATTAGTGGTGACGCACCAGATTTCTCGGGCAGCGTTTCCCGGCGAAGCCCGCATCGCCCGATGACCCCACATTAACCGAAATTGGCGACGACGACACGAGGATGTGTTTGAGACCATGCAGTTTGTTTTGCGCCATTGAAGTTGCATATAGCAGTTCTGAAGCCGAAATTATAGTATACCATTTGATCTGACAAGTTCTAACAAGGGCTGCTACTAGCAAAATTTCCGTACACATTTTAGGGTGCTTGTCAAGTAACGATCATAGTCTCGCGTACCTTCATGGGAAGCGCCTATTTTAGGTGCAATCAGTGATCGTTTGCGCATGACTTTGCTAAGTAATCATTGGCGTTGTGCCTTATATGTCACCACCTGGCTCCCAGATGGTGCCGTCGCCACTTACGAGCGTATAGGAGCAGCTGCTGTCGGCCGAACATTTCGGGCCCAGAATGCACGGACAGGTGAGGTCACCGTACCTACAACACTTACGGATGAACGGTATTCTTCCCAATAAACACTTCTGGGGGGCGAATCCCACTTTTCAGTTTATATCGTGCAGCGAAGTAAGTATCTGTGTTTGTACAGAGAATTACTAGGAAAAGTTACCGAGCTTACAAACGAAATGACGGGCTTGAAATCTGCGTCTTATAGTCGTACAGTAAAGAAACTGCGTTACATGTAGAGACGCTAAGCAATCTCGGCAACCGCATAGCGCGAGATAGGACAATGCGCCCCTTTATAAGGCAAAAGCCAAGGATGCGTACGGTAATACAAAATATAAACACTTGAAGCTAGCATACCATGAAAGCGACAATGAACGACTGATCAACTAATATATGTTCTGTACAAAACGCATACAGAGATGCAACAAGGGTAAGATGTGGGCACGTAGCACACAAACATTTTGATAGCCCGTTCAGCTCGCGCGAAACCTGAAGATCAAGATAACGCGCATCCATTGGACACATATTGAAATGTTATCACATCGTTGCGAAAATACCCAGAGCACTCGCACACATATCACCTGTGACCCCCCCCCCCCCCAAAAAAAAAATGTGCCGTCTGAAATGGCCAGAAATATGATGTTCCTCCGCACTCATTGTGTCCCGTCACAACCACCGCAGCTCCTGAGAATGTTCAGATCGCCGCTTAAAAGTCAAATGCGTTCTGTTTATTACGCATTTGTCACGCATGCATCCCCAAACAAGAGGCTTCCATCAAAAAAGCCTGCACTGTTGGTGCGGGTTCATGGGCGTTCCTCGCGCGCAGTTGAAGGCCTCCGAGAACTCCGGCACGTTCTTGAGCACCGCGTCGCACATGGAGTCGTGGACGACGTAGTAGCTTCCGATGCACTTGGCGTAACAAATGGCGATGAAAAGCAGCTGATCGCTGGTCAGGCGCTCTAGGTTGACGAGGCGCCGGTCATCGCTCGCGTTGCGGTACGCGTCGACTACGGCGCCCAGGGAGACCACTTCGGCGAACAGCGATTGTGCGTCCTTAAGTTGGGTGGAGAGCGATGCGTTCGAGACGCAGGACAGGAACGCGCTGAACGAAGCACCGCCGGCATCTGCGCTGAGGTACGTGCTGCGAAACCTCTGGCCCAAGGCGAAAGCCACCTGGGACGCGATGCACAAGAGCGTCATGCACCGAAGAATTATATATAGCTTGCTTACACACCCAAACACAGATTGCACTGAGCCACCTAACGCTGGCGTAATGAATGACGCAACATATACCATCTTCCCAACACTTTCGTAAGACACACTCTATCGATGTTCAGCGTGATCTATTAACTATCACGAATTTATCGTCTCTAATGTAAGGCATCCGTATTAATTCTCACTAACTGCAGAGAAACTTCGCTTGAACGAACGAAAAAGTTCGATGAATTGAAATAGATATGGTGCAGCTGGTTATGAGAACCAAAAGTAAACGTTATTAGCTGTAACTGAATTTGAACCATTTCATTTCAAATGCTGCCTATTTGAATAAATTTCTGGTTATTCAACATGTTACGAAAAATACAATATTTCACCACTCTTGTGCACGTATAGTACTCAACTGGTCGAGTAACTGCCACCAAGCTCACACAAACCTCGGGTTTATGAGTCTGCTGCGCAGCGAAGTAGTTCACTTTTTTGTTTTTAGAGTAGATTAGTACTCTTTAAGATATTTTTTGTGCTTCCTTTACAATTAGGGTTACTTATTCCTCCTCCTTCTTTAGGTCTATAGGGCTCCAACTATGATCTGTTCTGCGTAGAGAGTGGTGCTTGTCTCAACGCAAGAGTTACATATTACTCCTACAAACGCAAAACACTGTCTGTACCCAGTCTTCCCGACGAATTTTATACGGTACATCATGGCGACGGCAACGCTTTACATAGTACGTCCTGGTCATTGTAATCACACTGATGATGCACGGTTCGATGGCCAAAAAGCGCCAGAGGTGGCCCAAGAAAAACAAATTGGGGGACTGTTAAGCTTTGCCTTCAGAAGTTGAAAGCGAAAGTAATATTTTGTTCCGAGTGCGTACTTCAAACACTTCGTGTATGAAATCTTTTCGAACTTGCTAAGGCCATGTAGTGCTATGGCACTACATGACCTTAGGAAGTGCAGTAACCTGTATGCCATTCGTAATTGGTGACTGGCTTTAAACAATGAAGTCATTATGATAAACGCATGTTCTGAAGTAAACTAGCAAATTGGGCTAGTTGGAACATACTCATCACAATCAGCGCACAAAAAAAACGCAAAAGCCGAATCCCACATACCACAAGCGAGAATCGATGATATGCGAAGCACGAAGGAAGGAGGTTAATATGTCACTTTAAAATCAGCACAACGTTACGAGGCAGATGGACGTAGAACACAGTAAACACGAGTAGAAATTTTGTGTGCTCTCAAGTATCTAGATAAGATGCAAATATGTTGTTTTCACCCGCGTAACGACGGCTCCACAAACGTTTGGGATACCATCTCCAACATTGGTAGGCATGTAAATTATGCCGTACATGACTTCCATGTCATGATTATTATGTTTGCGCCTGGAAAATTTGTTCGTCCTCCATTCACGTTACGTAATACCAAATTTGGTATGTGAAACTAGCGAAATGGTCGCAACCGCACTATGAGCGTAGCAGGTAGTCATGTTTTACATGACCCGCATGTCATGAGTATCATGTTTGGACGTGCATTTACCATCGTCGTCCGTCCGCATCACGTAATACCAAGTTTTCTATATGTGAAGCTAGCGAAACGGTTGCGAGCGGATCATGAGTGGCATATAGTCATGTTATTACATGACACGCGTGTCATGATTATCATGTTCGTACCAGTCATATACCAGTCCATATCAAATTTGGTATTTGTGAAGCTAGCGAAACGGCTACGAGTGCGCTATGAGCGTAGCATGAAGTAATGCGTTACGTAACGCACATATCATGATTATCATGTTCGGACGTGTAATTTACCTTCGTCGTTCATTCACGTTACGTAATACGAACTTTGGTATATGTGAAACTAGCGAAACGGCCGTGAGCGCATCATGAGCGTGGCAAGTACTCATATTCTTACATGACACGCATGTCAAGATTTCTACGTTAGGACCTGTCACTTATCTTCGCCATGCACTCATGTCATACCAAGCCAGTTTTTCAAAATGTCATGTGAACGAAACCAGTGCAAGAGCAGTAAGACCATGACGTGTAAATCATGACATTCATAACATACGCGCCATGAATTTCATCTTACGACTAGTTGTTTATGCTAACCATACAGTAATGTTATGCCATACAAAATTTGGTATATGTCCTATTATCGGAACGGCCCGGAGAACTAAAAATCGGAGCCGGCTAGATAGAAAGATACGGGCAATGTCATCCAAGTTTCTAAGAAATGCTTCACATGCACTTGAAACTTCAGAAAGTGCACGACACAAGCGCTGCCTAACTGTTTTAGACAGCGCTTGTGTCGCGCACTTTATTTAGTTTTTTTTCGTTTTTTGTGCGCTGATCGTGATGAACCCCACGTTCTTACGCCCGATGAATGCTTGTACCGCATTATTGGAGCAATACTTCATGTTTTATAGTGAAACATGTATACAGGACACTTGTGCTTGTAAAGCATGAAAGTTATTTTCGCTGAATTTCCAATCAGAAAAGCTGTTGTCACTGTGCTCACAAGCAGATACTCCATGGTATAACACCCTCATGCCAGGTAAACTACCCCCGCACAGCCCCAAATTTCACTTCTTATCTTACTTGCATCTTTCTCGATTTTCCAGTCACGCTGTTTTTTTCGCTCACAACCAATGAAGCCGATGCCGGAATTTCTGCGAAACGAGCTCTTTGGCTTTATAGCGTTAAGATGAGGGGAGGGGTAATGGGTACGTCTGACGCGTCAGCTACTATTTTTAACCTATATGCAAAACATTACCAACCTGAGTGCCAAAGCCCCCATAGTTGATGGCGTTCATGGCGTTCATGTCGTAGTAAGGAAACGAGAAGACGTACGGCAGTAAGATGTAGCCCCTTGTATACTCAAGGTCGGAAGAGAACGCCAACGTCTCGATGGCCGTTATGGCAATCTTGATGTCGAAGCCGCGGAAGAAGCTACGCGACAACCAAGCGTTGCGCCAGTTCTGCAGGAACGAGTCACCCATCTCTCCAACGATGACGTCGTCGAAGTCAACCTCGGGCTTCGGAGCAAAGATGCTGAAAGACAGCGAGGTGGAGTTCCACGACCTGCAAAGCGTTAATACATTCAGACTCGGAAGTCACCTATAGAAAGAGAGAGCTACAACTGTCTGAAGTAAGAGGTTTCTTAATGAAACGATACGCGTCGACAAACATACTCGGACATAGACAGGGTTGTATAAGTACTATAATACAAAGCTCGGGTAACCAAGTGAAATAGTAGACCCATAACGAATGTAAAACAAGACTCAATGTAGCGATGACACTCGTGAAGCTGTTTCATTATCATGAAAAGCGCTGTGATACAGCATCGGAAGGTGGAAGGATACGGAAGGCGCTATCACAAAGTTAGAATATTTACATGTCAGTGGTTTCAACTTTTATTTATAAAATTCATTTTAAAGGCGAGAAGAGTTCTTTAACGCACAATAAAATGAATTTCCAAACTGCTGTTCGAGCCGATACAGAGGCTCATCAATAATAGACGAAATATTTGTCACACGCTGCAGCAAGCAATGTGTCCTGCATGTTGTGACTAAAAGGAGCCCAGTAATATACTGCGGCCAAAAAAGAAACAGGCCAAGATTTTTCCAGAGACCCGTTAATGTTGAGAATTTTCCATGCAGGCCGCACGGATATAGTTTGCACTAGCACTGCACAGTGCTGTTGTATCCCAAATAAAAAAAAAGTATAGAAGTGCTCACTGAAAGCCTCTTCTACCTCCCGATTCTCGTACTAAAGCGTCTAGGCGTGCGAAGATTACAAGACCAGATTCTACGACATGACGACGCACTACCAGTTTCACATATACGCCTATACACATTCCCTCACGCTAGGGTCAGGCGGGACACAAGCGGTACGCTACAGATAATTACAAGTTAATTCATAGAAAAGGACAATCGTGTAACAATTCTGGCTTGAAGAAGCCGCAACAAATCAAACCAAGCCCTAGACTCATGCATGCAACGTATCCAGATGTGTACTACACGACGAACAGATGCAGACTCCGTGGCGAGTCTGTCACGCTGATTCTCGTGCTATCAGAGTTGTGAGCACTCAATGAAGAATTCAGACATCGTCGATCCCTTTTTCTTTTCCTCCGTCAGCCTCCGCTCGCGCTAGTGGACAGCACTGCCAGCCTCCGCTCGATCCTGCCAGCCCAACTATGGGCCGAGAAATCCGCTTCGAAACCAGAGTCTCGGAACCGCGAAAGTGGCAGGTGTCGGGGCTCACAAAGACGACGCTACAATCTAATCTCATTATCAATTCGGCGATAAATTTGCCTTCTTCTCCACCAAGAACCACCGTGCTTTAAGCGTTTTCGCGACGACGTATACTTCCACATGCTCACACGCGTTTACCTGTCTACACGGACTTCCACCATATCACGATCATTAGGTATCAGCAATGTACGTAGAAAAAATCTCCAATCTGAATTGTCGAGGTGATGCGTAAGCGTACACTTTTACCATACAGAAAAGAATACAGTTCTGAAGTTCCCTAAACTTTGTTTTCACGGGCCATCAGCGTGCAATATTTCATCTTGGTAGCCTTCTTAGCATCTGGAACGGCTCAAAAGAGGGCGCACACTGCAATAATCGAAACGCGTCTTGGGCTATAAATTGTCACAGAGCGCGAATCCTCCAGACATGCCGAAATTCTCATGACATTTACAACTCCCGACGTCGACTTTACAGGTCGTCCTACAAGGGCCTTTATTGCACCATCACAAAATTACTTCAACAAGCGCTAAACAGCTGCTAAAAGGTGTTGCAGTTGTTGTTTTACCCGAAACAGCTGCTGAAAGAACAACTTCACAGCTATTTCCTTAGTTAATTATACTTTTGTCACCAGTACAACTAATTCATAGAGTTGCGAAATATTTACAATTCGCAAGTATATATGTACGACCCATATCCCAGTTAAGACCGTCACCTAAGGAGCATAAGGGGTGTTCAAATAAGGGGTGTTCAAAAGGGTTCAAATTTTGCATTGACAACAAAAATTTGATTTACAAGTAATTTTATTACAGATACCTCTTCTTTATTTTTCTGACAGCTAGACGGACGAACAATTTCCTCGCAGAGTAGGCGTAAAAATGCTTAGGCATCTAAATTACCTTCCGTAAGTGTATCTCTCCCAGCCTTTTCTATAGAGCTCATCGACAAATGCCGTACCACATCATTCGCAAGTCGGCATCGTAGTCGGCCCAGGTGTTCAGGCGTTCCAAAAATGCCGTTTGCACGTTCAGCGAGAGGGTTTCTGCATAGGAGCGTGCCACCACAGGTAGTATCTCACGGGCGTAGTTGTTCAGCAGCGCCTTGCCAGCGGCGATGTAGGCACGGCTTAGGCAGAAGGCGCCGTGCAAGATCAGCGCTCGCTGTGGGTGGCCGTAGAAGTTAACGATGAGCTCGCCGTTGGCAAATAGTGCTGCCACCTGCGGAGTACGTGAGACGCTCGTTTTTTCTTTAACTACAAGTTTTAACGACTGAAATGTTAAATAATTGGTTGTGAAGGACATTTGAAAGCTTGTGAATTTTACGAGCAGATGTGGTGTCAAATGTCCGAAGTACACATTCCACTCTTTCTGCCCCAGAAGTGTGTGGTTAAGTGAGAATATCAGGCACTTTCAATACCTTACAGCATTGGTCGTTCAACTCAACAGTAAACTTTATATAGTGCCTGCAGCTGCCGTACCGTGGCGTCGCATACCTAGACGGGCTAGGGAGCCGGAGGCTCACAGGCGTGCGTATGATGGCAACCTGAGACACGCAACGCCATAAGTGTTCTAGACGCTGCAGACGCAATGCATGTCCTAAAAGAAGTCACCCATAACATCTATCCATCCATCGATTCATCCATTCATTCATTCATTCATCGACCCATCGATATAATCACCCATGGGAGAAAAGTGATCAGCCCTTGTACTACATTCGTGTATTCAAAGATCCTGGTCCTGCATGCTTGTGGGCGCGTGTTCTCTGGTACTGTGTGTGTATGTTTTTGAATAAGGCACCCGTTTTTGTACTACACTAACTTATTGTCGACAGGTTAGAGTGTAGAAACCAGGCGTAACTTCACTTATCGCACCTGCACCGTGCACCAAGACACGTAGGCGTACATGTCCAGTTCTCCGTGACGTGCCAACAGGTTGACGAAGGTGCTGAAGAAGGCCAAGTTCCACGTGCGAAATTGAACTTCCCCGACTATTACCACTCCTTCCCGCTTCATGACCTCCAGCCACCGGTCCATTGACAGGTTGGCCGATGGGTTGTACACCACGTCATGCGGAACCGTGGTGCCGAACGGCGCGTTCCTGTAGAAATCTGCTATCAGTGGATCGAACATCTTGTCCTCCAGCTGTTGCATCTCCTGCGGAAAGAGGAGAGACAGGGTTGAGTGAGTGAACCAGTGAAAACGTGATTCCATAAGCAGCTTAGCAGTGTGGTTTTCTCGGCCAGTTGGTACACTATGTGATACTAGAAGGTTCCAGCAAGTTTCAGACGAGAGCACAAGATGAGAGAAACAAGCCTTGCCCTGTCCGTTCCTCTCTTCTTGTGTTGCCGTCTGAAAATTGCTGTAGCCTTTTATTCTATAAAATTATCAAAGGCGAGAGATGGCCCCACTATGCAGCCAAGAAACCGGGGGCACTGGTGGCTTCTTCAGCATACTGTATGGCCCGGATATGGAGCTATCAGTATCAGTTAAAGAACATGCCCCCCCCCTCAATCTATATGCTCAAGATTTTATATTGGGATCACCAAAGGCCAAAGGGGAGATTTTCGGGAAAGCAATAATATATGAAAAAGACCAGTTTGTGACTGTGTCGAGGAAATGTATGTTCCGCCAGAACGATCTATCACAGAAAACAGTGAAAAAGAATTACACCATTTCCAACTGAAGGGAATCATGTGCAGAGGCGAAGCAGCGGGCGCTAACGCTTACAATGGCGGCAAAGTTGACGCTTGCGCACATTGCGGCGTTGCGCAGGAAAGAAGCCTGGGGAGGCACAAAGCACGCAGCGATGGACCGGTGTTTTCTACCGGAGCATACCAATCTCTACTAATGGGCGATGGGAGACGGAAGAGTCTGATGGGACTCAGATACTCGCAGTCCGCTTTTAGTAAGCGTCCAGGCTTCGAACCTTTATTAGAGAGTTTGAGAAGGGAGTTCCCGGGGAGGTTGAGAACCAAAGAAGCTTGCGACGCGCCAGGGCGCATGCGCAGAACCAATGCGAATCTAGGTCCCTTGTGTTCTTGTTGACCCAAAGCCCAAAAATCTAAAACTAGCGTGCGTGCCCCCGAGGCGTCTTGATCGCCAGCGAGACGAAGCAGGCGCAGCGCGAGCCATGGTGCCACATGGCCCGCGTCTCGCATAATTTTTAATTTGAGCACGGGGGGCGCCCCGTGCGTTTGACCATAGGGAGCCTGCATGTGCGTGCGTAAACAAAGAAGCGGCACATGAAGGCTCCATATTGACCCAACGCAGCCTGCGGGTGACCCAATTCTAACACTCTGCTGATCCTCCGAAAACAAGAGCTACTTATGCAACGCACTTTGGGGACCCAGTGTCTTGGACCCCAATTCTCAAACACTCTATTGTTCAACAACGCAAAGGATAATCATTCCGCCTGCACTACCTTGGAGGTCAAGATCCAGTGCTTATATATACGGGGTGGCCAGTGGACAGTTGCCCAGCACGAGCAGTCGGTTTTTTCAATCAAGAAACTCTCTTGCAGACGCTGCCTGCGTAGGCTTTGCGAGGCGAGAGGGCAGAGCTTAGGAGAAAGAGGGGGATGGAATGCGCATGCGCAATGGGAGTGTAAACGCCGCGGAGAAGAATGCTTAAAGGAGAAAAGAGGCGAGTAAGTAGCAGACGCTCCTTGCATCCGAGCAACGCCGACTAAATATACTCGGCGTTGATCCGAATAGCGAGGTGAGAGAGGGAGGAGTGGACGCACATGCGAATTAAACAAAAATGGCAGCATATCCACGGAGTGAATGATAAAGAGTGGGGCGAAGCATCCATCCGTCCATTTGTTCTTGCTTCCGTGCTTCCGTCCGTCCAAGTGTGCGTCTGTGTGGCCGCCGTGCGTCCATCCGCCCGTCCGTGCGTGCGTCTGTTCGTGCGTCCGCACGTCCATCTGTGCGTCCATTCCTGCATTCGTCCATGCATCTGCTCCTGCGTCCGTCCATGCGTCCATCGATGCATCCGTTCATGCGTCTGTCTGTGTGTCCGTTCGTCCATCTATTCAACACTCCAAGTACCACCATCTCGCATCTTTTCATCATATATTCCCCATATAGAAGCACCGCCATCCAGCGGACATTCCAAGGACTAAACGAGAGGTGGCACACGCACACTTTCTTACGGCTTGCGCTTCGTGTCTACTTCCCACCTTTAACCACCTCGAGTTCATGGTATATACTAGTTCCCTGTATTCATGGCACTGATGCCCAACGCTCGCTAATCCTTTCTAAAACTAAACAGGTTACGCCCAGCGAGTATAACGTAGCAACCTTTTCTTGACAGACAGTGCTCAATGTACATGCCAATGGCTGCTAAGGGGGAATTAGAGACAGGGGAATTCGGCTTCTAGTTAACGCGCACGCTGCGAATTTTTTATTGTTCAACAATGCAGAGAAGAAATCTCCCACCGGCACCACCTTGGGGGTCAAAATGTAAGACTACGTAGTTACACACTGCTACTACGACTACGAGGGACGAACGGGTGCCGCAATAAAGAGCTTCGGCCCTAAAATGGTCACGCCACACGCCGGATTGAGCACGACCCTTAAGCTGCTTCGCATCTACAAAACAGGAATGCAGCTCGATGCACCAACTAGCCCGAAAAGTGTTGTACTAGAAAGTTGAAATTTCAACTGCGCCTTTAAATGTTTCGGCCGCATGATAACTGCATTGCAATCGATGTTAACTGCTTGAGAACGATGTCACTACATTAAGTTTGGCCCAGCGACGGCACGTTCTAGAGTCAGTCAGTCAGTCAGTCAGTCAATGAACATTATTCATAAATTGATTTGAGGAGCCGACGCCCCTTTAGAGGGCGGGCAATAATAATAATATTAATAATAATAATAATAATAATAATAATAATAATAATAATAATAATAATAATAATAATAATAATAATAATAATGACGACATCTGGGGTTTTACGACTCCACACTACGATATGATTAAGAGAGACACCGTATGCAGTGGAGGGTTCCGGAAATTTTGACCTTGTGGTGGCGTTCGGCGTGCTCTGACATCCCACAGTGCACCGGCTTCTTCCACTTCGTCTACGTCGAAATGTGACCACATCGGCCGCGATCGAACCCGTGACCTTATAGCCTGCAGCCAAGCACTCTAACCAACTATCTGCTTCACCACAGCGGACTCCACAGAGAAGTTCTAAACCTCGTTTGTATCTTACGTGCGATAGTAATCGATCCCCAGTCTACTGTTCTGTGCAGTAGAATACAAGCTACAGATATGCGACAAGCGTGCGATGATATGTGCGTGTTACACCACAGCAAATCGTTGCGACAAGACAGACGATTTCCGTGTCTCACCCCAAATGACGTAACGCTCGCTTCACTGGTACCGTAACCGACAACGTATAGTTGACAACATGGTTACTGCTGGAAAGACCACCGCAGCGGTGGAAGTCTGCTTGTTATTACAGATTGTCACATATATTAAAACACCGATATTGAATAAAGAGAATACTATACGGCAACACCAAGTCAGTGTATAGCAGTAAATCAGAGATCGCATTTCTGAAAATGGGATCAGCGGAATGGAGACGCAGCAACGGCTTATCAGAATCGGATAGCAAACACAGACACCACAGTGCATTGACACTGGCCGTCTGGTACGATCAACTGACCTACAGCAAAAAAAAATAAACTAGGAGGTTCTAGACGTGTTATGTTATCTTGGTCGTTCAACTAATGCATATTTTGGTCAGGTTTCACATGCGCGTAGTGTTACAGCCCAAGCGAGTGTAATCTTGAGCATGGTATAACGTCGGCAGCAGTGTGGCGTTAGTAACTCGCTCACCTCAAACGTAACGACGTCCGCCACTCCTTCCTCCGTGTCCCTGAACGCGTTCCGAAGACGGCTGAAATAGTGTACTCGGTGCGCCTCCGTGCTCCGCTCGTTGTACTTGCGCACAACGAAGTTGAAGCCCGAGTCGGTGAGCACATATGCTTTGGTCGTGTTCTGGTACAGCTCGGGGTCCACTCGAAACACGGCGCTCCATCCCAGCGTGTAGTCGCAGTGGAACATCATGCGCAACAGGTCCCTTTTTCCCACGGGTGGCGGTCGGTGAGGCCACATTACGCCGGCGGCGCGAAGTGCGGACTTCACGGCGTCGAGCTCACCCGTTGGTGTCGTCAACACGGCGAGGCAGCTCCTGATAACAGTAGTGGGGGGGGGGGGGGTAACATATCAAAACTACGGTATGTCTGACAAACTCCGTAGTGGAGGGCTCCGGTAATTTTAGCCGCCTATAAGGTTGTAACGTGCACCTAATCTAAGTACGAAGTGCCGCAAGCATTTTCGATACCAATGAAAATTCGGTGGCCGCCACCGGGATTTTGACCCACGATCTGAAAGCGAGCAGTCGAGTACCTTAACCACTTGTCCACCGTGGCCGGTTTTTGATGCAGCTCCTGCATGCGGTCCTTCTCAAGTACAATCTTTCTCACGTACCAACCGATAAGATTGATTCTCTATAAGTTTGGCACGTTCTTGTTAAAGGGCCAGTCAACAGGCTCCGAAACGCGCAGGATAAGCTCGCAAAGTTTTTCTGCGCGTGACCAACCTCCTTCAACGCGCAGTGACGTCAACTCGGCGTTCGGCGACGTGACGTAGCACGCAGCTCGTTGATTGGTCTAAACCAGGTATCAATAAAGAGTACCTTAGTCAACGTCGCCGATCGCCGAGTTGACGTCATCGCGCGTGGAAGAAGGTTGGTCAGGCGTACGAAAGATGCGCGAGCTTTTCCTGCGCGTTCCGGAGCTTGGCGGCCCCTCTGCGTCACGGGGGGCGAGGAAGCCGACAATATGGCGACCCCATTCCGCCAAATTCTGGTTTTCAGGAACAGCACCGAGCTCCTAATTCACGTTCGCAATTTTCTTCTCCAAGCGCAACCGCGCATTGCTTTCGTTGTGGATCGGCTCGGCATTTAGCCAATTTTGCACAGTGTCCCGCGAGAAACCGCACTTGTCTTGCGTGCGGAAAAATCGGTCATTTTCAGTCCGTATGCAATTCCCGTCCAGCAAATTTTCCGGAACCAGTTTTTTTCGTCCACTCCTTCGAGCACTGCACAAACCAATACGGTCACTGATTTAAATGTGGATGGCCTCCACACTACGTCCGATCCCAGCATCGTAGTTTCAGTGGGCCTTGTGCCCTTGTCATTTCTCGTGGACACTGGTGCCTCAGTCTCTGTAATCAGTGCCGCTGACTTTCACAGTCATTTTTCCAACATTCGGCTTTTGCCTTCCCACGTCGTTCTACAAACATATTCCAAGGGAAGGATTGATAATTTAGGTCAATTTACAGCTCATGTCTCCTATTGCAGTCGCACTGCTTCCATTACTTTTTATGTAACAGCCAATGGCAGCTCACTCTTGGGACGTGATGCCATCAGGGCTTTGTCCGTCAACATCGTCGGTGCGTCTATGACGTGTGCTCAAGTCGACGTCCAAGATGATCTTCCGGCCAACGCGCCTTCTGAATTCCACCACCTGTTCACCCGTGAACTGGGTTGTGTGCGTGGTTTTGTGCATAAAGTGATGCGTCGACCAGGTGTTTGCCCTGTGTGTGCCAAGCTGTGCCGCATTCCTCTTCTTCTCCGTGAGCAAGTCTCTGCGGAACTGTCTCGCCTTCAAGCCAGCGGAATCATCGAGCCTGTCTCTGCTTCCGACTGGGTTTCTCCACTGCTCGTCATCAAGGAAAAAGATCGATCCCTTCGACTATGCGTTGACTAACGAGAACCGAACAAGGCCATCGTCGTAGACGGGTTTCCACTTCCTCACATTGAAGAACTGCTTCATCAGCTCTCCGGAGCAGTATGTTTCTTCAAGCTGGACCTCGCGTCCACTTATCACCAAGTTGAACTTTCTGAGTGCAGTAGAGACTTGACCACATTTGTATCGCATGAAGGCTTGTTTCGGTTTCGCCGCGTGTGTTTCGGGCTTGCATCTGCCCCTGCAGTGTTTCAGAAAATGATGTCAATTATTCTTAAGGGTTGTAATGGTGCCCTTTGTTACTCGGATGATATTTTGGTGTGGGGACGTACTCGCGAAGAGCACGATGCTAACTTGCATACTGTTCTCAACCGCATCAGTGAATGTGGTATGAAACTTAATAACAAGTGCATTTTTTCTGTGAATGAGTTACAATTTCTAGGACATAATGTCAGTTCCCGCGGCTTGACACCTATTGAATCTAAAGTTCAGGCCATTGTCAATGCCCCACGGCCTACTGATGTTAAAACCTTGCAACCTTTTTTAGGTCTTGTTGGTTATCATGCCAAGTTTGTTCCTCACTATGCTGATGTTGTTGAACCACTGCGTACTCTACTTCGTCAAGCACAGCCTTTTAACTGGTCAGCTGAGGCTGAGCAGAGCTTCATTCAAGTTAAGTCAATACTGGCCTCAAAGCCAGCTGTTAGTATTTTCAATGAGAAGCTTCCCATCGTCATCACGACGGATGCGTCCGATGTTGGACTGGGAGCAGTGTTTCAACAACTCAGAAATGATCAGCTGATCACTATTGCTTTTGCATCTCGTACATTGACCCCTGCTGAACGCAGATATTCAGTAGGAGAGCGTGAAGCTCTCGTTTGTCTTTTTGCCTGTGAGAAATGGCATGTATACTTGTGGGGCCGGCACTTCACATTACGTACAGATCACCAAGCACTAGTTGCTCTTCTTTCTGCAGGATCCGAAGGCCGCCGCCCCATTCGCATTTCCCGTTGGTGTGCCAAACTCATGTATTATAATTTCAGTGTTCAATATTGTAAAGGTTCTAATAACGTGGTTGCTGATGCACTGTCGCGCCTTCCTCTTCAGATACCGGTTACTGAAGAGCGGAATGAGGAAATTGTTTCATTAGTTACTTCCTGCATTACTAAAGCTGAGCTTCAGGCAGCTACAGCTGCAGATTCCACTTTGTCTCAAGTTCTCAAATATTTACTTGAAGGATGGCCTTCTAAATGTGCTCTTGCTTCTGAATTCTTGCCTTACTTTGCAGTCCGACAGGAACTGTCTTGTGTCGAGGACTTACTTTTCCGCGATGAACGCGTAATTCCCCCTGCTTCTTTCCGTAACAAGCTAATACAGCTTGCCATTGAGACCCATCCAGGCATTGTCCGCACCAAACAGAATCTCCGAGACAGGTACTGGTGGCCAGCCTTAGACAAGCAGGTCGAGCATGCAGTTTACAACTGCCATATATGTCAGGCAGCTGACAAGTCTGCCAAACCTGCATTTTCTCCGTTGCAGCCAGTCCAGTGGCCTGATCGGCCTTGGGAGAAACTCGGCATGGACATCATCGGTCCTTTGCATAATGTTCCGCGAAATGCCCGGTTCATTGTTTCTCTCATCGACTACCATTCCAAATGGCCAGAAAATTGTTTCACACATACGGTTACTTCTGAGGTCATTATTGAGTTTCTGTCTTCAATCTTCAGCCGGGAAGGGTTTCCTGATGCCATAGTTACGGACAATGGTCCACAGTTTCAATCCCAACATTTCGAGGCTTTTCTTTCGCAACGAGGAATTCAGCACTTGAAGTCATCAGTTTTTTATCCCATATCAAATGGCCAAATCGAGCGCTTTAATCGCATTCTGAAGGAACATATCCAGATCGCCCAATTAGAGCACCGTCCCCTCAAGCAAGTCTTGACTGAATGTTTAGCTTCGTACAGGTTCACACCACAAGGCACCACTGGAGTGTCTCCTGCTCAACTTCTTCATGGTAGGCAACCGCGAGTTGCTCTCGACATAGTCTCTTTGCCTCGTAACATAGCAGTGTCTTCTCCTGATCAAATCTGTACCAGGGTTTTTTCTAATCAACAAGCAATGAAAAGGTATGTCGACACCCGTCGAGGTGCAAAGCAGTCCAAAGTTCGCACTGGCGATCTAGTCAAGGTTCGTGTGCCAGACAAGCGCCTCAAGTATCGGGGTCCTTACAAAGTCTTGGGCCAGGTTAGCCCCACTTCGTTTCGCTTAAGTGATGGTAACATCTGGAATGCTTCGCGCCTTGTTATTTTTCATAAGGATTCGCCTTCAACACCTCAAAGTCTTCCCCATCACGTTCCGTCCGCGCCTTTCAACTATCCATCAGATTATTACCTGTGGCCTCCATGTACAGGCATTTCTTCAAGGAGGGAGGAGTTACCAGTCGGTGTCGCTGGTTCAAGTACACCAAACCATACGGTTCACTTCGAACCTTCACATACGGCTGAGACCGTTGAACCAGACTGCGGTCCGAAAAATTCTTCCGAAGCTCATGCTGTGAGCTCTCATGAGACCCAAAATTTTAACGCTCGTTCAGAGCTTTCACAATCTTCCACTCAAGGTACAGAGACACCAGATTCTACACCCAAAAGGGCCCGCCCTAAGCGGAAGCGGCAGAAGCCGCGTCGGTTCGAAGACTACGTGACGTAGAACTCTTGTTCCGAACAGTTGTGTTCATTTTTTTGTTTGTCAGTGCATTTTCAGGACTTGTAGTGTGTGAGGTCGCTGTGCCGTGCCCCTAATTTTCATTTGTTCTAATGTACATACCTTGTAAAATATGTTGGTATCGAGCATGCATAAATACAAACAGTGTATAGGTGTGCTTTTTTCGAGGAGGGGATGGTTGTTGTGTTCTGGGGTTTCAGTTTCGGATTGACATGCGAGGATGCCAGGGGGCGCCGCTCTGGCATCTGGGATTTCAAGGCGACTGTAAAATAAAGGCAGTGTGTGTTGGGTAACCGTGGAGTGTGGTTGTTGTACTCTTCTTTCGGCGCTTCGCGCCAACCCGCGTGTTCGGGCTGGTCGGTGTCCCCGCCGGCCGCGTACGTCTCCGTCGGCCGTCTTCTTCTTCTTCTGCTTCGTTGGGACCAGCCAGCCCCCAACACAGCACCACGCTTATCAGTTACGAGGAAAAAAGTCGCGGCTTAATTGCAGACGCTTCATTACAGATGGCCCTGATATCAAGTTTTTAAGACCAAGCACAAAAGTTGACGACACAAAAGGAAATGTCTAGTGTTATCAAATACCAAAAACATATATATAGTTCTATCAGTTACTATCTAAAAGTCTATATCTAAAATAACTATCTTACGAAACACCCAACTGGTGACAAACGTACTTGTACAACATTGCCGCCCTTTGGAGCAGGTTCTGTCCCGTAGGGGGCACGTCAATGGTGCGCACGATGCGCGCGATCCTCTCGTTGGCGGCGCCGAAGGCTTCCTCCTGGACGCCAAACAATTGGCGACGCCGCCAGCCGTCGCACACAAAGCGCGTGAAGCTGTGGCACGGGTCCACCGACGAGTTGATCGAGGAAATGAGCCGCGCAGCGTACTCGCGGCATGCGTGGGTTGTGCACGTGGATGATTGGCTCGGGTCGCTGCTGTCCAGGAGCGACGACAGCAAGAAGAAGAGCACGGTCAGAGACACCAGCAAGCACAGCACGGCGACCACGGTGTAGCAGATCATGGTCGAAGGTTTCTGTCGATGTAGGCAAGAGAAAAGGGTAGACCAAGAAGATTCGCTGCGACGTTTAGATCCTGAAAGGGCTAGGTGCGTCAGAAAATTAGTGGGAGTAGATTTCGGTCATATAACGTGGACAGTGGCATAGCCAGGAATTTGCGTACGAAAAGCAAGAGTGGTAGGGTGGAGGTCATTTCATACGGTAGCCTGTGTGACTACGGTACAAGCTACATGCCAACACCGTAAGGTCACCTCAAAAATATGTGAAAACAGAGATATGTGTCCCTACGATGACCCAAATACGTGCACCGGAAAATGAGTGTTAAGGGCAGCTTAGCAAGCAATGAAAGACTTAACAAGTGCGAACGCACCATGACTCCACTCGAAGAGCGACTGCCTATGGATGTCCGGCGCGCCGACGACGGAGTGTTGAGGGCCGCCGCCGCTGCGGCAACGACAGCAGGTGGCAAAGACGTGCGGCGGCAGCTCTCAGTGCCAGAACCTGGGTACGAGAACGATGCTTTGTACATGGCCCCACATGTGCTCGGCATACCAATGTTACCCGCGGTGCTGCTGTAGCGCGTGTGGGACTCCATGTGGCTGTCTCGACCCGACAAGTCCTGCAAGGACGGCATGGACCGAGAATGCTGCGGCTGTGGAGGCTGTTTATAAGCGGCCACTTGTCGGACACTTCGTGGATTTATTTCGTCGGATGCTCGCCTGGAGATACCGACAGAGTGCTGCGGCTCATTGGGTGCTTTGCGCCCACCGTCCTTTTCTGCCTGGTCGACCACGTGTCGGATGCCATGTCGGGGTGGATCATCGCCTGGAGGAGTAGAGTCTGTCGAAGAAAAAAAGAATTTCGTTCCTAGGTGCCTGTATATATAACGCGACGTTTCCAAGATAGCTCTTCTTACGCACGAATGGTGCGGTACAACGTATACCTCCCGGTCTACGTATGTTTGGGCAACAAAATGTGGCGGGTGAAGAAACTCCTTGGTGGTTTCAAAGAGGCTACAGGAAAGACCCAGTCTATACCAATGTGCTAAGCACCCTGTAAAAACGTTCTAATGTATCCATAACAATATAACGAGGTGTACCGTATAAGTGCGACGTGACAAATAAAAAAAAACAGTTTCAAACATTCAGCTGTCCCCGTTATTTCGTAATTTGTGGACAATGACTTCGTCAGAGTACCCCCTAGCCTATAATTCTGCGATCGACGAGGTTAAGTACTTGCTGCTTGAGGCAGCTCTTGGCCGGCTTCTGGGCCTTGCGGATTATCTGGCTTGACGGGAGACGCCATAATGAAGGACTCCTCTAGCGATGCGGTCGAAGAGTTTGCCAAGCACCAACTTTGACGCTGTTCGCGACTGCAGCGTACGTCAGCCGTGACTGGACGGTTCCGGGCAGGACCTACGGAGTTTTCAGAGTAGATTTGAACACACGATCTAGTGCACAGGAAGATAGGCCGCGTAACTATACCTCGAACGTCTCGCCTGCCTCAATCGGGTGCAGCCGTCTCAACGCTGTGAGTGGATGACGAGCCTGGTAAGCTAACAAGAATGCCTGGATTCAGCTGTGTGCACGCTGGACGTGTCTTCTCGCAGGACGGAGTGCTCCGAGGCGAATCCGACGGTGTCCTCGTTCGCTGCGCGAGGCTTTTCTTCTTCGTGTAGCTCGCGGCACGTGCTTGCGCAAGACGATTTGGCGATGTTGATCACATTAAAGACGACGTGGTTTTTTGGAGGAAGCTGAACCGTAGGACACGAATTGCGACCGTGACCTTCGCGAATAGCTTCGGCCATCTCCATTATCAATAAAGTGGCACACAGCACTACCGTTCATTTTTTACAGCGAAAGCTGTTATGAGATAACTGCTCTGGTCACGCGCCACCACTGTTGTCCGCCGCCGCCGCCGGTGTCCGTAACCACCACACAAAATAAAAAAGTAACCTAGTGCCAACGACACAGTGGGGATTGAAACCTGGTCCACTGGATGCCAGTTCAGTATTCTACTACTGATCCACACCAATGCTTGGGACTTGCTGGCAGACTTTCATTATGCAGGCCTGATGTCGGGAAAGCAATCACTTTAATACCACTTATAAAACGTTTTAAAACAGCGAAATAGTAGCCTATCGTCGCACAGTGCGAATAGCATAACGAGTGGGTCGTCCAATGCTCTAACTCATTACAAAAGCTTGTTGGTTGGTTGGTTTCTCAAAAACTTGGCGCAACCCACCTAAGTGGATAGGCCATAAATAGGGCGATGCCTTCCTTTTTAAACTAATTCACTTTTGAAGGGAAGTGTGGAATTCATTACGTATTACAGGTAATAATTTAAAGTTGTAGGACTTCAAAACACAGTAAAAACTTTGAAAAGGATAGCATAATAAGCACAAAAAACAGAAAAAAAGACATCTACGTGTAAAACAACTGAATTTAGCTATGTTTAGCATTTCTTTAGACTTTCGTAAGAAATTCGTAACAGCGGTAAAAACGCTCCTGTGGCTAAAACCAAATGAGAGTGCGCCAAATGAGAAATCCCCGGAAGTGACAAGTTTCAGTCTAACTTTCGTAGGGGTTCTTCTAGCAGCCTTTTTTTTGACCTTTAAATATTCGGCGTGACAAAAAGAAGTTCTCTAAAGATTAACTCTCATTACAGTGAAGGCGTGAAGGTGACCTTGCCAGATCGGACCTGTGAAGGTAAAAGTTCCTTGAAGGGACTCGGCAACGCAGCATTGTTATCATTACTTCCTCCTTTCTTGATCAACACCCCTTGTTCTTCCAAGAGAACTTTAGGTGTGGATAGTCTGATAAAAAACAGAGGAGGTTTTTCGAAGCTGTTGGCCGTTGTAAGTTTTTCAAAGCGTGCTGCTGTGGTATATTCAGATGTAGGCAAAATAGGTAGAACAGGACCATCAAAGGAAGATACAGCTAGTGCATCTGCCTGCTCATTGAGAGCTAAACCTCTATGGCCTGGTACCCAAACTAGTCGAACGAGTCGCACATGTCTGTGAATGAGCGAGTAGAATGTCTCTAAGGTACGCGAAAAAGTTGGTGCGCTTAAGGCAGCGCAGACAGAGAGACAGTCTGTTAGAACCACCGCTAATAGACCGTGGGGCAATTTACGCAATGCTAGAACTATTGCCAGTAGCTCAGCTTGGCAAATAGGGGTAAAGTCGGGTAATTGAATTGAGAAAGCCCAATCTAGAGATGATGATACGAATCCTACGCCTGCCTTCTCTTCGTAAACGGAAGCGTCAGTCTCTATCACAATGGATGTTTCTAGATTGGCCAAATTATCTTCCAAAATGCCATTTATATACTGATATGGTAAATTTTTTGCATCCTTGGCGTATGTCTCAAAATGAGCGCTCAAAAAAGGGCGCGCCGCCAAATTCCCGCGACGAAACGCCGGAGTGAGGCCGCGAGGTCAACGATAAAAAAAGAAAACAAGCATCCGAAGACTTCCCGGGCACGCGTCCCTCTCCTCTCGGAAGTGTAGGTTCGCCGACGAACCTCCTCACCCCACATCGGCGGCCGAGCAAGCCCTCGAAATTTCTTGAAGGAAAAGGGCGTGGTGATGCCGGGTTGAGTCATCCGTCGCGGACGGCCCCCGTATCGTCTCGCCCTTTCCCCCAGCCTTCGCTGCGCATCGCGCCGACGAAATGATGAGAACTTTCTGGAATCTCGCGCGGAAGGTATTTAATCGAGCAGCCGAGATGGGAGATCAGGAGAAGAAGGAAGTTAACGCCGGAGTGCGTAGGGTATCCCGCCGCGTCTGTCGGTGAAGGTTTTGCCCGTAGTGACAAAGCAGGAGAAGAAGAAAGTATGCGCCAGAGAGCGTAGGGTGTACCGCCTTGTGGGCGAAGCCTTTTGTCTTCCGTGACAAAGGAGGAGAAGAAGAGGATTTCCACCTGAGGGGTGACGACTCGAGCTACAGGCAAGAGTGTGTGTCTACCGCTATCGAGTGAAGACACGTGGCAACAGCTGCGAGTGTGAAGCCGACGTGTATCCGGCGAAGAAGTTTGAAGCTTGGAGAGCGGCCAAGTGAAGACGCGAGGTTTCCTGGAAGAGAAACTTCGGGGGCGAGGTTTCCTGGAAGAGAAACTTCGGGGGCAGCGGAACGACAACAACGCTGGACTTTGAGTGAGTGATTCTCGGACGAGTATCATCCAGACTTTTGTTACAAGAGCTTTGGACTGAATAGGTTTTCTATCTCTTTAGTCTTTAAGTGTCTTGGTACTTCAAAGCATGCGACTGCATTGTAGTGCGTATTGTTGTCTGTGTCCAATGTTTCGAGTGTGGCTGATTGTACTCTGAAGTACTTTGTTTGATTGGTGACATATTGTATTCAACTATTGTGGAGTGTGCATTCTTGTGTATTGTTTTCGATCTGCCATTATTGAGAATATAATTTTGTTTTGTTTCGTCCGCTGGCGCGCCAAAAAGGACCACTTCTAAATTGTCCACGCTTTCGTGGTGCGGTTCGGGGGGCCGATACTTCGGACCTTGGAATTAGCCTGGCGGTCGCCTCCCGAATTAACGGGACCTGTGACAGCGTATACATCACGAAATTCAATTCTAGTTGCATCTACAGAGCTGAGTACAAGTATTTCCCAATGGCTAACTCTTAAGGGGTCCAAAAGTTTCTGGATAAAAATAACTTGAGAGCACCGTAATTTGGACAATTGGTGGTTGAAAATGAGGCCTTCTGGTTGATGAACACATACTGTGACCTCCTCTGAGGTGATTTATAGATCTTTGAGAATGTCCGTACCATTAAAATATAAAATGTTTTGATAAGAGAAAGCAGGCGGACTCCTCATGTAGGATATTGTTTGCAACATATTTAGGTAAACCACTAGGCATAAGCGTAACAATTCGCGTTCTAACGGAATCAGTGGTCGAACTTTATAAGCAGGAGCACCAGAAAACAACAGCCGAATGCTAATATTGGTCGAACGTACGTGCAATCATGACGAGCTCGTCTCTACGCAAACAGGCACGATAATTAATCAGCCTGCGCAGCATCCCTACAGCACGTGCTCCTTTAGCAGCCATGTTTTCTATGTGGGGACTCCAGTTAAGTGTTTCGGTGTACGTTACCCCCAAGTATCTGTGGTATGACGTCTTGTCGGTACATTAGTGAAATTCGCACTGCGGCATTTTGTGCAAAATCTATGATTGTGCTTTTGTTCACCTACTAACTGTGGCGCATACCCACTTCAGGCATGATTCCTCATCGTGGTCAGTCACTGCATGAACAATTGGTACAAAATTCCTGGCAAGTGTTTAGCGGATACTACACTTCTCTGAAAATTTACGAAAAATGACGAAGACTAGCAGTAGTAAATGTCGGCCTTCTGCGAAAAAAAACTTAATAATAATGCCGTAATCGATACCAAGCAAATGTGCTTTCAGTAGTCAACCAATGAGTGTTTAAAAAAGGCTCTGACAGGCCACTTCTCTGGCTTTCGCGGTGACTGTGCTGCGCCTTACGCACAGGCCTGGCGTTTTTTATTTCGTTACATCTTTTATATATAGCTTCTATTTTCTCTTCGTTTTGTGTGCTTATTCAATATTATTCGCAATACTATTGTCCTGCACCATAATAAATGTTTTCTATTCTATTCCACTTCCCTCGAGCTATGGGAGGCCGTGTCGGCCAGCTCCGATCCAGTCATCCAGACAAAGGTCGTGAAGTGGTCCACACATGGTACTTTTTTTTCATTTGTCGAACTAAATAAAATTATGAGAACGAGATATCCCAGCCTGGTTGTAACACAGCCCGCCTTCTCGTTTTTCATATACCAAGAAAAATAAATTGCGTTGTAATGGACATCTCTTTCATGTGAAGATTTGAAACAAGTCGGTATGGTTGGGTATGAAACTGGGAGATGATTTACCCGCCAACCAAAAGTTTTGACGAAACTCGACTTTTCGAAACCGACTTGGTTCCTTCATCAGGGGTGACTGCGGAGGCTACGTAGCAGTCACCTTTGGATGTATTATCCGCGGGATGGATTATCCATCCCGCGAGTGCTTTGAAGACGCCGCTGCTTCATAGCCTCCGCTGCCACCCCTGAGGAAGGAACCAAGTCGGCTTCGAAACATCGGGTTTCGTCGAAACTTTTGGTTGGAGCCTAAATCATCTCCCACATCTCTTTCATTCATTACACGCGAGAATAACCCTTTCCTTTTTCCAAGTAAACGACAGCCAATTGGAGACTGCCCGTGGTTAACGTCTGTATTCCCGTAACATTTCTTCGTTTATCATTGTACCAGATGCCTCCCCGTTTCAAGTGCAGGCTTCTTAATTAATTGCTTATTACTGATGATTGCTTAGTAATCGTCACCTCCATTACGCAGTATTTTGCTGCGCTGCTCCTAGATGGCGCAGACACCCCAGTGAAAAGTGTGGAAGCAGCCGCCGTTGGAGTTACATAGCGAACGGCGCCATAAACTACCGACCGTTTACATGAAGTAGACGAATACTTACTCCACAACAATATGAATCTTACTGCTTCTATTGTGGAGCGACGCCCACAGTGTAGCACTGAACTTGGGAATACCCACAACAACTGGCCTATATTCGCACTATTTCTTCGCCCTCACATACCTCCTGGGAGACTGCGCTGACCAGCGCGTGGCCCCAGAAGCAGCGTCGGCTGATCCAGCGAGCACGGGGGGGGGGGGTGAGCAAATGGGGATGGGGCCTTGAACTAAGGGCTCCTCCCAAGGAGGACTATTCTTTGGGCCTGCAGAATAAAATGTTTACTCTTTCTTCACGAGAAATGCCTTTGAGGGGGCAAAGCACGCTTTGTAGTCTTGAGTTGCTGCTCAGAGCAGCGCTAGACAAACGATTCGGCTCGCCAAAGAAATGGGCTCCCTGATATGTGCGCGAAATAGTCCAACAGCAAGGCAGCAACGCTCCGTCGGGTCATTCAAAGCGCTGAGGCAAACTGCAACGGTACAGCGGGCATATGACAGCGCATCTCTTTGTTGACAACAAGTCGAGAAGGTTCTGGGCACTCAAGAAAACTTGGAGGATGCTCGAGCTTCGCCTTCAAGGGTAGAACGCGAAAGCACAATCGGGTCCTGTGCGCATAAGCTTCTTAACTGCCAACCTGGCTTCGATTCACCGCTCATGCCTCAACGGCCTGGGTTAGATTCTCACTCGAACCAAATATTTTTATTTCATTTGCATATTCCTCTATTTCCCGGTCATGGACAAGGTTTGTCACTCACAACCAATGACACCGACACCTACCTCGGTATTGCTGTGAAATGGGCTCTTTAACGCAATTTAGTTAAACATCGCAACACGTGAGGCCAGCGTATCGCTAAAACAACACCGAGCCACTGACGGTCAAACACGTTGAAAAAATGAACCATGTGAATAACATGTTACATTTACACTATTTTATAGCAGTACGCTCATGCGGTGAAGGCTATATATGAGCCAAAGTAAAGCCATCGTACACAGAATGCGACTTCACTGTGCTAGCACCATCGTCAAAGTGCTCTTGCACAGGCCACAATATTCGCGTATTTCAAAGAACGTCTTTCGAAGGAAGTTCGAATATGGCGATGCTCCACAGCACGCAGTGTGCGTCATCACAAACAGCACAAGTCCTGAGAGTAATAGCCCCCCATATATACTGTCGAACGAATGCTTTCTTTATCTAGTCCGTATTGTATCGTTTGTTGTATATGCGTCCCCAAACAAGCGGCTCCTATCAGAGAAGTCTGCACCATTGGCGCGGGATCATGGGTTTTCCCCGCGCGCAATGAAAGGCCTCCGAGAACTCCGCCACGTTCTGCAGCAACGCGTCACACGCCTTGTCGTCGACGGCGTAATAGCTACCGACGCACTTTGCGTAGCAAATGGCGACAAACGAAATGACGGGCTTGAAATCTGCGTCTTATAGTCGTACAGTAAAGAAACTGCGTTACATGTAGAGACGCTAAGCAGTCTCGGCAACCGCATAGCGCGAGATAGGACAATGCGTCCCTTTATAAGGCGAAAGTCAAGGAGGCGTACGGTAATACGAAATATAAACACTTGAAGCTAGCATACCATGAAAGCAACAATAAACGACTGATCCACTAATATATGTTCTGTACAAACGCATACAGAGATGCAACAAGGGTAAGATGTGGGCACGTAGCACACAAACATTTTGATAGCCCGTTTAGCTCGCGCGAAACCTGAAGATCAAGATAACGCGCATCCATTGGACACATATTGAAATGTTGTCACATCGTTGCGAAAATACCCGGAGCTCTCGCACACAGATCACCTGTGACCCCCAAAAAAGTGCCGTCCAAAATAGCCAGAAATATGGTGTTCCTCCGCACGCATTGTGTCCCGTCACAACCACCGCAGCTGCTGAGAATGTTCAGATCGTCACTTAAAAGTCAAATGTGTTCTGTTTATTACGTATTTGTCACACATGCATCCCCAAACAAGAGGCTTTCATCAAAAAAGCCTGCACTGTTGGTGCGGGTTCATGGGCGTTCCTCGCGCGCAGTTGAAGGCCTCCGAGAACTCCGGCACGTTCTTGAGCACCGCGTCGCACATGGAGTCGTGGACGACGTAGTAGCTTCCGATGCACTTGGCGTAACAAATGGCAATGAAAAGCAGCTGATCGCTGGTCAGGCGCTCTAGGTTGACGAGGCGCCGGTCATCGCTCGCGTTGCGGTACGCGTCGACTACGGCGCCCAGGGAGACCACTTCGGCGAACAGCGATTGAGCGTCCTTAAGTTGGGTGGAGAGCGATGCGTTCGAGACGCAGGACAGGAACGCGCTGAACGAAGCACCGCCGGCATCTGCGCTGAGGTACGTGCTGCGAAACCTCTGGCCCAAGGCGAAAGCCACCTGGGACGCGATGCACAAGAGCATCATGCACCGACGAATTATATATAGCTCGCTTACACACCCAAACACAAGATTGCACTGAGGTACCTAACGCTGGCGTAATGAATGATGCAATATATACCATCTTCCCAACACTTTTGTAGACACACTCTATCGATGTTCAGCGTGATCTATTAACTATCACTAATTTATCGTCTCTAATGTAAGGCATCCGTAATAACTCTTACTAACTGCAGAGAAACTTCGCTTGAACGAACGAAAAAGTTTGATGAATTGAAATAGATATGGTGCAGCTGGTTATGAGAACCAAAAGTAAACGTTATTAGCTGTAACTGAATTTGAACCATTTCATTTCAAATGCTGCCTATTTGAATAAATTTCTGGTTATTCAACATGTTACGAAAAATGCAATATTTCACCACTCTTGTGCACGTATAGTACTCAACTGGTCGAGTAACTGCCACCAAGCTCACACAAACCTCGAGTTTGTGAGTCTGCTGCGCAGCGAAGTAGTTCACTTTTTTGTTTTTTAAAGTAGATCAGTACTTTTTAAGATATTTTTTGTGCTTCCTTTACAATTAGGGTTACTTATTCCTCCTCCTTCTTTAGGTCTATAGGGCTCCAACTATGATCTGTTCTGCGAAGAGAGTGGTGCTTGTCTCAGCGCAAGAGTCACATATGACTCCTACAAACGCAAAACGCTGTCTGTACCCAGTCTTCCCGACGAATTTTATACGGTACATCATGGCGACGGCAACGCTTTACATAGTACGTCCTGGTCATTGTAATCACACTGATGATGCACGGTTCGATGGCCAAAAAGCGCCCGAGGTGGCCCAAGAAAAACAAATTGGGGGACTCTTCAGCTTTGCCTTTAGAAGTTGAAAGCGAAAGTAATATTTTGTTCCGAGTGCGTACTTCAAACAATTCGTGTATGAAATCTTTTCGAACTTGCTATGCACTCACTACATGGCCTTAGGAAGTGCAGTAACCTGTATGCCATTCGTAATGGGTGACTGGCTTTAAACAATGAAGTCATTATGACAAACGCATGTTCTGAAGTAAACTAGCAAATCGGACCAGTTGGAACATACTCATCACAATCAGCGCACAAAAAAAAACGCGAAAGCCAAATCCCACATACCACTAGCGAAAATCGATGATATGCGAAGCACGAATGAAGGAGGTTGATATGTCACTTTAAAATCAGCACAACGTTACGAGGCGGATGGACGTAGAGCACAGTCAACACAAGTAGAAATTTTATGTGCACTCAAGTATCTAGATAAGATGCAAATATGCTGTTTATACCCACGTAACGACGACTCCACTAACGTTTGGGATACCATCACCAACGTGGGTAGGCATGTAAATTATGCCGTACATGACTTCCATGTCATGATTATTATGTTCGCGCCTGGAAATTTTGTTCGTCCTCCATTCACGTTACGTAATACCAAATTTGGTATGTGAAGCTAGCGAAATGGTCGCAACCGCACTATGAGCGTAGCAGGTAGTCATGTTTTACATGACACGCATGTCATGAGTATCATGTTTGGACGTGCATTTACCATCGTCGTCAGTTCGCATCACGTAATACCAAGTTTTCTATATGTGAAGCTAGCGAAACGGCCGCGAGCGGATCATGAGTGGCGTGTAGTCGTGGTATTACATGACACGCGTGTCATGATTATCAAGTTCGTACCAGTCATATACCATTGTCATCCATACCAAATTTGGTATTTGTGAAGCTAGCGAAACGGCCTCAAGTGCTCTATGAGCGTAGCATGAAGTAATGCTTTACGTAACGCATATATCATGATTATCATGTTCGGGCGTGTTATTTACCTTCGTCGTTCATTCACGTTACGTAATACGAATTTTGGTATATGTGAAGCTAGCGAAACGGCCGTGAGCGCATCATGAGCGTGGCAAGTACTCATATTCTTACATGACACGCATGTCAAGATTTCTACGTTAGGACCTGTCACTTATCTTCGCCATGCACTCATGCCATACCATGCCAGTTTTTCAATATGTCATGTGAACGAAACCAGTGCAAGAGCAGCAAGACCATGACGTGTAAATCATGACATTCATGACATACGCGCCATGAATTTCATGTTACGACTAGTCATTTATGCTCACCAAACAGTAATGTTATGCCATACAAAATTTGGTATATGTCCTATTATTGAAACGACCCGGAGAGCTAAAATCGGAGCCGGCTAGATAGATAGAAAGATACGGGCAACGTCAACGAAGTTTGCTAAGAAATGCTTCACATGCACTTAAAACTTCAGAAAGTGCACGACACAAGCGCTGCCTAACTGTTTTAGACAGCGCTTGTGTCGTGCACTTTTTTAGTTTTTTTTGTCGTTTTTTATGCGCTGATCGTGATGAACCCCACGTTCTTACGCCCGATGAATGCTTGTACCGCATTATTGGAGCAATACTTCACGTTTTATTGTGAAACATGTATACAGGACGCTTGTGCTTGTAAAGCATGAAAGTTACTTTCGCTGAATTTCCAATCAGAAAAGCTATTGTCACTGTGCTTACAAGCAGATACTCTACAGTGTGGTATAACACCCTCATGCCAGGTAAACTACCCCCGCACAGCCCCAAATTCCATATTTATCTTACTTGCATCTTTCTCGATTTTCCAGTCACGCTGTTTTTTTCGCTCACAACCAATAAAGCCGACGCCGGAATTTCTGCGAAACGACCTCTTGGGCTTGATAGCGATAAAATGAGGGGAGGGGTAATGAGTACGTCAGACGCGTCAGCTACTATTTTTAACCTATATGCAAAGCATTACCAACCTGAGTGCCGAAGCCCCCATAGTTGATGGCGTTCATGGCGTTCATGTCGTAGTAAGGAAACGAGAAGACGTACGGCAGCAAGATGTAGCCCCGTTTATACTCAAGGTCGGAAGAGAACGCCAACGTCTCGATGGCCGTTATGGCAATCTTGACGTCGACGCCGCGGAAGAAGCTACGCGACAACCAAGCGTTGCGCCAGTTCTGCAGGAACGAGTCACCCATCTCTCCAACGACGACGTCGTCGAAGTCAAACTCGGGCTTCGGAGCAAAGATGCTGAAAGACAGCAAGGTGGAGTTCCACCACCTGCAAAGCGTTAATACATTCAGACTCGGAAGTCACCTACAGAAAGAGAGAGCTACAACTGTCTGAAGTAAGAGGTTTCTTAATGAAATGATACGCGTCGACAAACATACTCGGACATAGACAGGGTTGTATAAGTACTACGATACACAGCTCAGGTAACCAAGCGAAATAGTAGACCCATAACGAATGTAAAACAAGACTCAATGTAGCGATGACACCCGTGAAGCTGTTTCATTATCGTGAAAAGCGCTGTGATACAGCATCGGAAGGTGGAAGGATACGGAAGGCGCTATCAGAAAGTCAGAATATTCACATGTCAGTGGTTTCAACTTTTATTTATAAAGTTCATTTTAAAGGCGAGAAGAGTTCTTTAACGCACATTAAAATGAATTTCCAAACTGTTGTTCGAGCCGATACAGAGGCTCATCAATATTAGACAAAATATTTGTCACCCGCTGCAGCAAGCAATGTGTCCTGCATGTTGTGACTAACAGGAGCCCAGTAATATACTGCGGCCAAAAAAGAAACAGGCCAAGATTTTTCCAGAGACCCGTTAATGTTGAGAATTTTTCATGCAGGCCGCACGGATATAGTTTGCACTAGCACTGCACAGTGCTGTTTATTCCAAATAAAAAAAAGTATAGAAGTGCTCACTGAAAGCCTCTTCGACCTCCTGATTCTCGTATTAAAATGTCTAGGCGTGCGAAGATTACAAGACCAGATTCTACGACATGACGACGCACTACCAGTTTCACATATACGCCTATACACATTCTCTCACGCTAGGGTCAGGCGGGACACAAGCGGTACGCTACAGATAATTACAAGTTAATTCATAGAAAAGGACAATTGTGTAACAATTCTGGCTTGAAGAAGCCGCAACAAATCAAACCAAGCCCTAGACTCATGCATGCAACGTATCCAGATGTGTACTACACGACGAACAGATGCAGACTCCGTTGCGAGTCTGTCACGCTGATTCTCGTGCTATCAGAGTTGTGAGCACTCAATGAAGAATTCAGACAGCGTCAATCCCTTCATCTCTTCCTCCGCCAGCCTTCGCTCGCGCTAGTGGACAGCACTGTCAGCCTCCGCTCGAGCCTGCCAGCCCAACTATGGGCCGAGAAATCCGCTTCGAAACCAGAGTCTCGGAACCGCGAAAGTGGCAGGTGTCGGGGCTCACAATGACGACGCTAGAATCTAATCTCATTATCAATTCGGCGATAAATTTGCTTTCTTCTCCACCAAGAACCACCGTGCTTAAAGCGTTTTCGCGACGACGTATACTTCCACGTGCTCACATGCGTTTACCTGTCTACACGGACTTCTACCATATCACGACCATTATGTATCAGCAATGTAAGTAGAAAAAAATCTCCAATCTGAATTGTTGAGGTGATGCGTAAGCGTAGCCTTTTACCATACAGAAAAGAATACAGTTCTGAAGTTCCCTAAACTTTGTTTTCACGGGCCATCAGCGTGCAAGATTTCATCTTGGTAGCCTTCTTAGCATCTGGAACGGCTCAAAAGAAGGCGCACACTGCAATAATCAAAACGCGTCTTGGGCTATAAATTGTCACAGAGCGCGAATCCTCCAAACA
>WOVY01000943.1:217500-262500 GCA_013436015.1 Rhipicephalus annulatus | reverse complement strand
CCGCGACCTTGGACGTCGACGCGCCGTACAAACCAACCGACGAGCGGCAACTGAGCGAGCGAGCGCCGACCTTGAGTATATATACAGCGCGACGGCGCATGCGCGTCCAATGGAGAATCAGGAGAATTGTAGATGTCGAACGCGGTGTGTAGAGGAGGAAGGCTGCACAGATGGTGGAGGAGTGAAGCGCGCGCGGTGTGTAGAGGAGGAAGGGATGCACAGATGGTGGAAGAAGGAGGAGGAATCTTGCGGACGGCGCGCCGTCCGCACTACAAGCCTCGAGTATTAGATGCTCCGCATCTAAAAAAATGGCAGCACATCCACGGAGTGAATGATGGAGAGTGGGGCGAACTATCCATCCGTCCATTTGTTCTTGCTTCCGTCCATTCATGTGTGCGTCTGTGTGGCCGCCCGTGCGTCCATCCGCCTGTCCGTGCGTGCATCTGTTCGTGCGTCCGCACGTCCATCTGTGCGACCAACCCTGCGTTCGCCCATACATCCGCTCCTGCGTCCGTCCATGCGTCCATCGGTGCGTCCGTTCATGCATCTGTCTGTGTGTCCGTTCGTCCACCTATTCAACATTCCAAGCACCACCATCTCGCATGTTTTCATCATATATTCCTCACATAGAAGCACCGCCATCCAGCAGACATTCCAAGGACTGAACGAGAGGAGGCACACGCACACTTTCTTATGGCTTGCGCTTCGTGTCTACTTCCCACCTTTAACCACCTTGAGTTCATGGTATATACTAGTTCACGGCATTCATGGCACTGCGGCCCAACGCTCGCTAAACCTTTCTAAAACCAAGCAGGTTACGGCCAGCGAGTATAACGTAGCAACCCTTTTTTGACAGACAGTGGTCAATGTACATGCCAATGGCTGCTAAGAGGGAATGAGAAACAGAAAAATTCGGCTTTTACTTAACGCGCACGCTGCGAATTTTTTATCGTTCAACAACGCACAGAAGAAATCTCCCACCGGCACCTCCTTGGAGGTCAATATGTAAGACTAGTTACACACTACTACTACGACTACAAGGGACGAACGGGCGCCGCTATAAGGAGCTTCGCCCCTAAAATGGTCACGCCACACGCCGGATTGAGCAGGACCCCAAGCTGCATGCTTCGCATCTACAAAACAGGAACGCAGCTCGATGCACCAACTAGCCCGAAAACGTGTTGTACTAGAAAGTTGAAATTTCAACGGCACCTTTAAATGTTTCGGCCGCATGATAACTGCTTTGCGATCGATCTGAACTGCTTGAGAACGACGTCACTACATTTAGTTTGGCCCAGCGACGGCACGTTCCAGTCAGTCAGTCAGTCAATGAACATTATTCATAAATTGATTTGAGGAGCCGATGCCCCTTTAGAGGGCGAGTAATAATAATAATAATAATAATAATAATAATAATAATATAAATGACGATATCTGGGGTTTTACGACTCCACACTACGATATGATTACGAGAGACTCCGTATGCAGTGGAGGGTTCTGGAAATTTTGACCTTGTGGTGGTGTTCGGCGTGCTCTGACATCCCACAGTACACGGGCTTCTACCACTTTGTCTACGTCGAAATGTGACCACATCGGCCGCGATCGAATCCGCGACCTTATTGCCTGAAGCCAAGCACTCTAACCAACTATCTGCTCCACCACAGCGGGCTCCACAGAGAAGTTCTAAACCTCGTTTGTATTTTACGTGCGATAGTAATCGATTCCCAGTCTACTGTTCTGTGCAATATAATACAAGCTACAGATATGCGAGAAGCGTGCGATGATATGTGCGTGTTACACCACAGCAAAGCGTTGCGACAGGACAGACGATTTTCGTGTCTCACCCCAAATGACGTAACGCCCGCTTCACTGGTACCTTAACCGACAACGTATAGTTGACAACATGCTTACTGCTGGAAAGACCACCGCAGGGGTGGAAGTCTGCTTGTTATTACAGATTGTCACATATATTAAAACACCGATATTGAATAAAGAGAATACTATACGGCAACACCAAGTCAGTGTATAGCAGTAAATCAGAGATCGCATTTCTGAAAATGGGATCAGCGGAATGGAGACGCAGCAACGGCTTATCAGAATTGGATAGCAAGCACAGACTTCACGGTGCATTGACACTGGCCGTCTAATACGATCAACTGACCTACAGCAGAAAAAAAGAAGAATACACTAGAAGGTTCTAGACGTGTTATGTTATCTTGCTCGTTCAACTGATACATATTTTGGTCAGGTTTCACATGCACTTAGTGTTACAGCCCAAACGAGCGTAATCTTGAGCATGTTATAACGTCAGCTGCAGTGTGGCGTTAGTAACTTGCTCACCTCAAACGTAACGACGTCCGCCACTCCTTCCTCCGTGTCCCTGAACGCGTTCCGAAGACGGCTGAAATAGTGTACGCGGTGCGCCTCCGTGCTGCGCTCGTTGTACTTGCGCACGACGAAGTTGAAGCCCGAATCGGTGACCAGAAATGCTATGGTCGCGTTCTGGTACAGCTCAATTTCCACTCGAACACGGCGCTCCATCCCAGCGTGTAGTCGCAGTGGAACATCATGCGCAACAGGTCCCTTTTTCCCACAGGTGGCGGTCGGTGAGGCCACATTACGCCGGTGGCGCGAAGTGCAGACTTCACGGCGTCGAGCTCACCCGTTGGTGTCGTCAACACGGCGAGGCAGCTCCTGATAACAGTAGTGGGGGGGGGGTGGTGGTAACATATCAAAACTACGGTATGTCTGACAAACTCCGTAGTGGAGGGCTCCGGTAATTTTAGCCGCCTATAAGGTTGTAACGTGCACCTAATCTAAGTACGAAGTGCCGCAAGCATTTTTGATACCAATGAATATTCGGTGGCCGCCACCGGGATTTTGACCCACGATCTGAAAGCTAGCAGTCGAGTACCTTAACCACTTGTCCACCGTGGCCGGTTTTTGATGCAGCTCCTGCATGCGGTCCTTCTCAAGTACAATCTTTCTCACGTACCAACCGATAAGATTGATTCTCTATAAGTTTGACACGTTCTTGTTAAAGGGCCAGTGAACAGGCTCCGAAACGCGCAGGATAAGCTCGCAAAGTTTTTCTGCGCGTGACCAACCTCCTTCAAACGCGCAGTGACGTCAACTCGGCGTTCGGCGACGTGACGTAGCACGCAGCTCGTTGATTGGTCTAAACCAGGTATGAATAAAGAGTACCTTAGTCAACGTCGCCGATCGCCGAGTTGACGTCATCGCGCGTGGAAGAAGGTTGGCCAGGCGTACGAAAGATGCGCGAGCTTTTCCTGCGCGTTCCGGAGCCTGTTGACTGGCCCTTTAAAACTACGGCCGGCGCAGTTCCTGCTTGTAATGTTGAAGAGGCCCTGCCCCACTTTTTGAGCGTGGTCAGAAAACGCTGTGAATCGATAGTCGAGGCTTATGAGATCATGCGAGCCAAATTCTATAGCGCAGCACGTGCCCCAGAGTTTAGAATAATTTCTCAAAGTTGACACAAAAAAATCGCTTTCTATTCTCTCGACGAATGATTCTACAAACTCAAAAGTCACTGCGTGATGACTCATAGCATCACCATTGGCTGAATCGAGCATGAGGCACTCGGCAATTACCAGTCCTCCACGAAAAGCTGCAACCTGTCCGCAAGTGCCACGTGTGATTGCACCTAAAATCTGTACGTTCGAAGAAAAAAGAAAGAGGGGAAAATGTTCCCACCTCTGCGATGTAATCGTGAGGAAATGCGAATGCATGTCTCATGCCGAAAGAGGGCACCGTTGCCGTCAGACATTCGCCTTCACCGACTTCTGTCATCGCCGTGAGAAGCGTCCAGACAGCGAACGGTCGAGAGTGGAGAGTGAGCGGACGGGAGAGTGGGCCGCCAGCGTTCTCGGCTCGGCGTTGGCGTTTCACAGCGGTGTCTAGAGCCCACATTTCCAAATGTTCTTGAGAAGCGCCCAGCCAGCGAACGTCAACAATGAGGCGTTAGCAAGACTGGAGAGAGGGGTGCAGGGAGGAGAGAGAGCGAACGACCAAGCACTGCACCTATCCTCTTCTACACTCCTCACATCAATTGCTCCGGTTGCAAAGGGCGAGGATAAGCTCACAGCTGTTTCTGTGGGAGAAGGGAGAGAGTGGAGAAATAGCACCTGCCAGTGCGCGGACGTCACCGGATACCTGTGTTAGCCGACTAAGAAATCCATTCGGCATTTAAAAATGCTCAAGATGAAAAGGCGCACGTGTCTTACTTTATTTCCCCGTGCCATTTTTCCAGCGTAGCTTCCAGCGCTTTCATCGGGACGAGAGGAGAGAGAAAACAATCGTAGCGTGTGACAAAAACTTGTAACTCTGCTCGTACTGGATGAATTTGAAAAGTTCTTGCGGTGGTCAATCCGTGGGGCTAATGGCTCAGTTAGTGAATTCATGCCATGGTTACATCAAAAAAGTATCGCGGGCCAAACATGTCAAACTTCAGGAAGCACCACGCTTATCGGATACGAGGGAAAATGTCGCGCCTTGATTGCAGACCGCTTGATTACAGATGACCCTGATATCAAGTTTTTAAGACCAAGCACGAAGGTTGTTGACACAAAAGGAAATTGTCTAGTGCTATCGAACACCAAAAACATCTATATAGTTCTACAGTCCTCTATCTAAAAGTTTATATCTAAAATAAATATCTTACGAAACACCCAACTGGTGACAAACGTACTTGTACAACATTGCCGCCCTCTGGAGCAGGTTCTGTCCCGTAGGGGGCACGTCAATGGTGCGCACTATGCGCACGATCCTCTCGTTGGCGGCGCCGAAGGCTTCCTCTTGGACGCCAACCAATTGGCGACGCCGCCAGCCGTCGCACACAAAGCGCGTGAGCTGTGGCACGGGTCCACTGACGAGTTGATCGAGGAAATTAGCCGCGCAGCGTACTCGCGGCATGCGTGGGTTGTGCACGTGGATGGTTGGCTCGGGTCACTGCTGTCCAGGAGCGACGACAGCAAGAAGAAGAGCACGGTCAGAGACACCAGCAAGCACAGCACGGCGACCACGGTGTAACAGATCATGGTCGAAGGTTTCTGTCGATGCAGGCAGGAGAAAAGGGTAGACCAAGAAGATTCGCTGCGACGTTTAGATCCGGAAAGAGCTAGGTGCGTCAGAAAATTAGTGGGAGTAGATTTTGGTGATATAACGTGGACAGTGGCATAGCCAGGAATTTGCGTACGAAAAGCAAGAGTGCTAGGGTGGAGGTCGTTTCATACCGTAGCCTGTGCGACTACGGTACAAGCTACACGCCAACACCGTAAGGTCACCTCATAAATATGTGAAAAAGAGATATGTGTCCCTACGATGACCCAAATACGCGCACCGGAAAGTGAGTGATGGGGGCAGCTTAGCAAGCAATGAAAGACTTAACAAGTGGCGAACGCACCATGACTCCACTCGAAGAGCGACTGCCTATGGATGTCCGGCGCGTCGACGACGGAGTGTTGAGGGCCGCTGCCGCTGCGGCAACGACAGCAGGTGGCAAAAGACGTGCGGCGGCAGCTATCATTGCCAGAGCCTGCGTACAAGAACGATGCTTTGTGCATGGCCCCACATGTAGTCGGCGTACCAATGTTACCCGCGGTGCTGCTGTAGCGCGTGTGGGACTCCATGTGGCTGCCTCGACCCGACAAGTCCTGCAAGGACGGCATGGACCGAGAATGCTGCGGCTGTGGAGGCTGTTTTATAAGCGGCCACTTGTCGGACACTTCTTGGATTTATTTCGTCGGATGCTCGCCTGGAGATACCGACAGAGTGCTGCGGCTCATTGGGTGCTTTGCGCCCGCCGTCCTTTTCTGCCTGGTCGACCACGTGTCGGATGCCATGTCGGGGTGGATCATCGCCTGGAGGAGTAGAGTCTGTCGGAGAAAAACAAGAATTTCGTTCCTAGGTGCCTGTATATAGAACGCGACGTTTTCGAGATAGCTCTTCTTACGCACGAACGTACGGCATAACGCATACCTCCCGGTCTACGTATGTTTGGGCAACAAAATGTGGCGGGTGAAGAAACTCCTTGGTGGTTTCAAAGAGGCTACAGGAAAGACCCAGTCTATACCAATGTGCTAAGCACCCTGTAAAAACCTTCTAATGTATCCATAACAATATAACGAGGTGTACCGTATAAGTGCGATGTGACAATAAAAAACAGTTTTCAAACATTCAGCTATCCCCGTTATTTCGTAATTTGTGGACAATGACTTCGTCAGAGTACCACCTAGCCTATAATTCTGTGATCGACGAGGTTAAGTACCTGCTGCTTGAGGCAGTTCTTGGCCGGCTTCTGGGCCTTGCGAATTATCTGGCTTGACGAGATCCGTAATGAAGGACGGCTCTAGTATGCGTCGAAGAGTTTGTCCAGCAACTTTGACGCTGTTCGCGACTGCAGCGTACGTCAGCCGTGGCTGGACGGTTCCGGGAACCTACGGAGTTTTCAGAGTATTTACACACGATATAGTGCACAGGAAGATAGGAAGAAGGATACTTAACGTCTCGCCTCCCTAGGGTATCTCAACGCCGAGTCTGACGGTGAAGCTAACAAGTGCCTGGTAGTGACACTGGACGGTCTTCTTGAAGAACGGAGTGCGCCGAGGCGAGCGACGGTGTCCTCCTTGCTGGGCGAAGCCTTTTGTCTTCGTGTAGCTCGCGGCACGTGCTTGTGCAAGACGATTTGGGATTTCGATCACACTAAAGACGACGTGGTTTTTTGGAGGAAGCTGAGCCGTAGGCAAGAAGGTGTCTGTCTACGCTATCGAGCGAAGACGCGTGGCAACAATGCGAGTGTGAAGCCGGCGTGTATCCGGCGAAGAAGTTTGAAGCTTGGAGAGCGGCCATGAAGACGCGAGGTTTCCTGGAAGAGAAACTTCGGGGGCGAGGTTTCCTGGAAGAGAAACTTCGGGGGCAGCGGAACGCCACCGACGCGAGGTTTCCTGGAAGAGAAACTTCGGGGAGGCAGCGGAACGACAACAACGCGGACTTGAGTGAGTGATTCTCGGAAGAGTATCATCCAGACTTTTGTTACAAGAACTTTGGACTGAATAGGTTTTCTATCTCTTTAGTCTTTAAGTGTCTTGGTTGTTCAATGCATGCGACTGCATTGTAGTGCGTATTGTTGTCTGTGTCCGTTGTTTCGAGTGTGGGCTGATTGTACTGTGTAGTACTTTGTTTGATTGGTGACATATTGTATTCAACTATTGTGGAGTGTGTATTCTTGTGTATTGTTTTCGATCTGCCATTATTGAGAATATAATTTTGTTTTGTATATCAACTCTCGGCTCTGACTTGTTCTAGGGGCCAAATCTAAATTGTCCACGCTTTCGTGGCGCGGTTCGGGGAGCCGATACTTCGGCCCTTGGAATTAGCCCGGTGATCGCCTCCCGAAATAACGGGACCTGTGACAGCGTATACATCACAAAATTCAATCCTAGTTGCATCTACAGAGCTGAGTACAAGTATTTCCCAATGGCTAACTCTTAAGGGGTCCAAAGTTTCTGAATAAAAATAACTTGAGAGAACCGTAATTTGGACAATTGGTGGTTGAAAATGAGGCCTTCTGGTTGATGAACACATACTGTGACCTCCTCTGAGGTGATTTATAGATCTTTGAGAATGTTCGTACCGTTAAAATATAAAATATTTTGATAAGAGAAAGCAGGCGGGACTCCTCATGTAGGATATTGTTTGCAACATATTTAGGTATACCACTAGGCATAAGCGTAACAATTCGCGTTCTAACGGAATCAGTGGTCGAACTTTATAAGCAGGAGCACCAGAAAACAACAGCCGAATGCTAATATTGGTCGAACGTACGTGCAATCATGACGAGCTCGTCTCTACGCAAACAGGCACGATAATTAATCAGCCTGCGCAGCATCCCTACAGCACGTGCTCCTTTAGCAGCCATGTTTTCTATGTGGGGACTCCAGTTAAGTGTTTCGGTGTACGTTACCCCCAAGTATCTGTGGTATGACGTCTTGTCGGTACATTAGTGAAATTCGCATTGCAGCATTTTGTGCAAAAACTATGATTGTGCTTTTGTTCACCTACTAACTGTGGCGCATACCCACTTCAGGCATGATTCCTCATCGTCATCAGTCACTGCATGAACAATTGGTACAAAATTCCTGGCAAGTGTTTAGCGGATACTACACTTCTCTGAAAATTTACGAAAAATGACGAAGACTAGCATAGTAAATGTCGGCCTTCTACGAAAAAAACTTAACAATAATGCCGTAATCGATACCAAGCAAATGTGCTTTCAGTAGTCAACCAATGAGTGTTTAAAAAAGGCTCTGACAGGCCGCTTCTCTGGCTTTCGCGGTGACTGTGCTGCGCCTTACGCACAGGCCTGGCGTTTTTTATTTCGTTACATCTTTTATAGCTTCTATTTTCTCTTTGTTTTTGTGCTTATTCAATATTATGCGCAATACTATTGTCCTGCGGCGTAATAAAGGTTTTCTATTGCATTCCACTTCCCTCGAGCAATGGGAGGCCGTATCGGCCAGCTCCGATCCAGTCATCCAGACAAAGGTCGTGAAGTGGTGCACACATGGTACTTTTTTTCATTTGTCGAACTCAATAAAATCATGAGAACGAGATGTCCCAGCCGGTTGTAACACAGCCCGCCTTCTCGTTTTTCATATACCAAGAAAAATAAATTGCGTTGTAATGGACATTTCTTTCATGTGAAGATTTGACAGAAGTCGGTATGGTTGGGTATGAAACTGGGAGATGATTTAGCCTCCAACCAAAAGTTTTGACGAAACCCGACTTTTCGAAACCGACTTGGTTCCTTCCTCAGGGGTGACTGCGGAGGCTACGTAGCAGTCACCCCTGGATGTATTATCCGCGGGATGGATTATCCATCCCGCGAGTGCTTTGAAGACGCCGCTGCTTCATAGCCTCCGCTGCCACCCCTGAGGAAGGAACCAAGTCGGCTTCGAAACATCGGGTTTCACAGAAACTTTTGGTTGGAGCCTAAATCATCTCCCACATCTCTTTCATTCATTACACGCGAGAATAACCCTTTCCTTTTTCCAAGTAAACGACAGCCTATTGGAGACTGCCCGTGGTTAACGTCTGTATTCCCGTAACATTTCTTCGTTTATCATTGTACAAGATGCCTCCCCGTTTCAAGTGGAGGCTTCTTAGTTAATTGCTTATTACTGATGATTGCTTAGTAATCGTCACCTCCCTTACGCAGTATTTTGCTGCGCTGCTCCTAGATGGCGCAGACACCCCAGTAGAAAGTGTGGAAGCAGCCGCCGTTGGAGTTACATAGCGAATGGCGTCATAAACTACCGACCGTTTACATGAAGTAGACGAATACTTACTCCACAACAATATGAATCTTACTGCTTCGATTGTGGAGCGACGCCCACAGTGTATCACTGAACTTGGGAATACCCACAACAACCGGCCTATATTCGCACTATTCCTTCGCCCTCACATTCCTCCTGGGAGACTGCGCTGACCAGCGCGTGGCCACAGAAGCAGCGTCGGCTGATCCAGCGAGCACGGGGGGGGGGGGGGTGGCGTGAGCAAATGGGGATGGGGCCTTCAACTAAGGGCTCCTCCCAAGGAGGACTATTCTTTGGGCCTGCAGAATAAATGTTTTTACTCTTTCTTCACGAGAAATGCCTTTGAGGGAGCAAATCACGCTTTGTAGTCTTGAGTTGCTGCTCAGAGCAGCGCTAGACAAACGATTCGGCTCGCCAAAGAAATGGGCTCCCTGATATGTGCGCGAAATAGGTTAACAGCAAGGCAGCAACGCTCCGTCGGGTCATTCAAAGCGCTGAGGCAAACTGCAACGGTACAGTGGGCATATGACAGCACATCCCTTTGTTGACAACAAGTCGAGAAGGTTCTGGGCAATCAAGAAAACTTGGAGGATGCTCGAGCTTCGCCTTCAATAGTAGAACGCGAAAGCACAATCGGGCCCTGTGCGCATAAGCTTCTCAACTGCCAACCTGGCTTCGATTCACCACTCATGCCTCAACGGCCTGGGTTAGATTCTCACTCGAACCAAATATTTTTATTTCATTTACATATTCCTCTATTTCCCGGTCATGGACAAGGTTTGTCACTCACAACCAATGACACCGCTACCTACTTCGGTATTTCTCTGAAACGAGCTCCTTAACGCAATTTAGTTAAATATCGCAACACGTGAGGCAAGCGTATCGCTAAAACGACACCGAGCCACTGACGGTCAAACACGTTAAAAAAAGAAACCATGTGAATAACATGTTACATTTACACTATTTTATAGCAGTACGCTCATGCGGTGAAGGCTATATATGAGCCAAAGTAAAGCCATCGTACACAGAATGCGACTTCACTGTGCTGGCACCATCGTCAAAGTGCTCTTGCACAGGCCACAATATTCGCGTATTTCAAAGCACGTCTTTCGAAGGAAGTTCGAATATGGCGATGCTCCACAGCACGCAGTGTGCCTCATCACAAACAGCACAAGTCCTGAGAGTATTAGCCCCCCACATTTACTGTCAAACGAATGCTTTCTTTATCTAGTCCGTATTGTATCGTTTGTTGTATATGCGTGCCCAAACAAGCGGCTCCTATCAGAGAAGTCTGCGCCGTTGGCGCGGGTTCATGGGTTTTCCCCGCGCGCAATGAAAGGCCTCCGAGAACTCCGGCACGTTCTGCAGCAACGCGTCACACGCCTTGTCGTCGACGGCGTAATAGCTACCGACGCACTTTGCGTAGCAAATGGCGACAAACGAAATGACGGGCTTGAAATCTGCGTCTTATAGTCGTACAGTGAAGAAACTGTGTTACATGTAGAGACGCTAAGCAGTCTCGGCAACCACATAGCGCGAGATAGGACAATGCGCCCTTTTATAAGGCAAAAGTCAAGGAGGCGTATGGTAATACAAATTATAAACACTTGAAGCTAGCATACCAGGAAAGCCACAATGAACGACGGATCCACTAAAATATGTTCTGTACAAACGCATACAGAGATGCAACAAGGGTAAGATGTGGGCACGTAGCACACAAACACTTTGATAGCCCGTTCAGCTCGCGAGAAACCTGAACATCAAGATAACGCGCATCTATTGGACACATATTCAAATGTTATCACATCATTGCGAAAATATCTAGAGCACTCGCACACAGATCACCTGTGACCCCCCCAAAAAAAGTGCCGTCCAAATAGCCAGAAATAGGGTGTTTCTCCGCACGCATCTGTCCCGTCACAACAACCACAGCTCCTGAGAATGTTCAGGTCACCGCTTAAAAGTAACATGTGTTCTTTTTATTACGCATTGGTCACGCATGCGTCCCCAAACAAGAGTCTCCCATCAAAAAAGCCTGCACTGTTGGTGCGGGTTCATGGGCGTCCCTCGCGCGCAGTTGAAGGCCTCCGAGAACTCCGGCACGTTCTTGAGCACCGCGTCGCACATGGAGTCGTGGACGACGTAGTAGCTTCCGATGCACTTGGCGTAACAAATGGCGATGAAAAGCAGCTGATCGCTGGTCAGGCGCTCTAGGTTGACGAGGCGCCGGTCATCGCTCGCGTTGCGGTACGCGTCGACTACGGCGCCCAGGGAGACCACTTCGGCGAATAGCGATTGTGCGTCCTTAAGCTGGGTGGAGAGCGATGCGTTCGAGACGCAGGACAGGAACGCGCTGAACGAAGCACCGCCGGCATCTGCGCTGAGGTACGTGCTGCGAAACCTCTGGCCCAAGGCGAAAGCCACCTGGGACGCGATGCACAAGAGCGTCATGCACCGATGAATTATATATAGCTCGCTTACACACCCAAACACAAATTGCACTGAGCCACCTAATGCTGGCGTAATGAATGACGCAATATATACCATCTTCCCAACACTTTCGTAGACACACTCTATCGATGTTCAGCGTGATCTATTAACTATCACTAATTTATCGTCTCTAATGTAAGGCATCCGTATTAACTCTCACTAACTGCAGAGAAACTTCGCTTGCACGAACGAAAAAGTACGATGAATTGAAATAAATATGGTGCAGCTGGTTATGAGAACCAAAAGTAAACGTTATTAGCTGTAACTGAATTTGAACCATTTCATTTGAAATGCTGCCTATTTGAATCAATTTCTGGTTATTCAACATGTTACAAAAATGCAATATTTCACCACACTTGTGCACGTATAGTACTCAACTGGTCGAGTAACTGCCACCAAGCTCACACAAACCTCGAGTTTATGAGTCTGCTGCGCAGCGAAGTAGTTCACTTTTTTTGTTTTTTTAAAGTATATCAGTACTCTTTAAGATATTTTTTCTGCTTCCTATATAATTAGGGTTACTTATTCATCCTCCTTCTTTAGGTCTATAGGGCTCCCACTACAATCTGTTCTGCGAAGAAAGTGGTGCTTGTCTCAGCGGAAGAGTCACATATGACTCCTACAAAAGCAAAACGCTGTCTGTACCCAGTCTTCCCGACGAATTTTATACGGTACACCATGGCGACGGCAACGCTTTACATAGTACGTCCTGGTCATTGTAATCACACTGATGATGCACGGTTCGATGGCCAAAAAGCGCCAGTGGTGGCCCATGAAAACCAAATTGGGGGACTCTTAAGCTTTGCCTTTAGAAGTTGAAAGCGAAAGTAATATTTTGTTCCAAGTGCGTACTTCGAACACTTCGTGTATGAAATCTTTTCGAACTTGCTATGCACTCACTACGTGGCCTTAGCAAGTGCAGTAACCTGTATGTCATTCGTAATGGGTGGCTGGCTTTAAACAATGAAGTCATTATGATAAACGCCTGTTCTGAAGTAAACTAGCAAATCGGACCAGTTGGAACATACTCATCACAATCAGCGCACAAAAAATGCAAAAGCCAAATCCCACATACCACTAGCGAGAATCGATGATATGCGAAGCACGAAGGAAGGAGGTTAATATGTCACTTTAAAATCAGCACAACGTTACGAGGCAGATGGACGTAGAACACAGTAAACACAAGTAGAAATTTTGTGCGCTCTCAAGTATCTAGATAAGATGCAAATATGTTGTTTATACTCGCGTAACGACGGCTCCACTAACGTTTGGGATACCATCACCAACATTGGTAGGCATGTAAATTATGCCGTACATGACTTCCATGTCATGATTATTATGTTTGCGCCTGGAAAATTTGTTCGTCCTCCATTCACGTTACGTAATACCAAATTTGGTATGTGAAGCTAGCGAAATGGTCGCAACCGCACTATGAGCGTAGCAGGTAGTCATGTTTTACGACACGCATGTCATGTGTATCATGTTTGGACGTGCATTTACCATCGTCGTCCGTCCGCATCACGTAATACCAAGTTTTCTATATGTGAAGCTAGCGAAACGGCCGCGAGCGGATCATGAGTGGCATGTAGTCATGTTAATACATGACACGCGTGTCATGATTATCATGTTCGTACCAGTCATATACCAATGTCATCCATACCAAATTTGGTATTTGTGAAGCTAGCGAAACGGCCTCGAGTGCTCCATGAGCGTAGCATGAAGTAATGCTTTACGTAACGCATATATCATGATTATCATGTTCGGGCGTGTTATTTACCTTCGTCGTTCATTCACGTTACGTAATACGAACTTTGGTATATGTGAAGCTAGCGAAACGGCCGTGAGCGCATCATGAGCGTGGCAAGTACTGATATTCTTACATGACACGCTAACAAGATTTCTACGTTAGGACCTGTCACTTATCTTCGCCATGCACTCATGCCATACCATGCCAGTTTTTCAATATGTCATGTGAACGAAACCAGTGCAAGAGCAGCAAGACCATGACGTGTAAATCATGACATTCATGACATACGCGCCATGAATTTCATGTTACGACTAGTCATTTATGCTTACCATACAGTAATGTTATGCCATAGAAAATTTGGTATATGTCCTATTATCGAAACGGCCCGGAGAGCTAAAATCGGAGCCGGCTAGATAGATAGAAAGATACGGGCAACGTCAACGAAGTTTGCTAAGAAATGCTTCACATGCACTTAAAACTTCAGAAAGTGCACGACACAAGCGCTGCCTAACTGTTTTAGACAGCGCTTGTGTCGTGCACTTTTTAGTTTTTTTTGTCGTTTTTTATGCGCTGATCGTGATGAACCCCACGTTCATACGCCCGATGAATGCTTGTACCGCATTATTGGAGCAATACTTCACGTTTTATTGTGAAACATGTATACAGGACGCTTGTGCTTGTAAAGCATGAAAGTTACTTTCGCTGAATTTCCAATCAGAAAAGCTATTGTCACTGTGCTTACAAGCAGATACTCTACAGTGTGGTATAACACCCTCATGCAGGTAAACTACCCCCGTACAGCCCCAAATTCCATATTTATCTTACTTGCATCTTTCTCGATTTTCCAGTCACGCTGTTTTTTTCGCTCACAACCAATGAAGCCGACGCCGGAATTTCTGCGAAACGACCTCTTGGGCTTGTTAGCGTTAAAATGAGGGGAGGGGTAATGAGTACGTCAGACGCGTCAGCTACTATTTTTAACCTATATGCAAAGCATTACCAACCTGAGTGCCGAAGCCCCCATAGTTGATGGCGTTCATGGCGTTCATGTCGTAGTAAGGAAACGAGAAGACGTACGGCAGTAAGATGTAGCCCCGTTTATACTCAAGGTCGCAAGAGAACGCCAACGTCTCGATGGCCGTTATGGCAATCTTGACGTCGACGCCGCGGAAGAAGCTACGCGACAACCAAGCGTTGCGCCAGTTCTGCAGGAACGAGTCACCCATCTCTCCAACGACGACGTCGTCGAAGTCAAACTCGGGCTTCGGAGCAAAGATGCTGAAAGACAGCAAGGTGGAGTTCCACCACCTGCAAAGCGTTAATACCTTCAGACTCGGAAGTCACCTACAGAAAGAGAGAGCTACAACTGTCTGAAGTAAGAGGTTTCTTAATGAAATGATACGCGTCGACAAACATACTCGGACATAGACAGGGTTGTATAAGTACTACGATACACAGCTCAGGTAACCAAGCGAAATAGTAGACCCATAACGAATGTAAAACAAGACTCAATGTAGCGATGACACCCGTGAAGCTGTTTCATTATCGTGAAAAACGCTGTGATACAGCATCGGAAGGTGGAAGGATACGGAAGGCGCTATCACAAAGTCAGAATATTCACATGTCAGTGGTTTCAACTTTTATTTATAAAGTTCATTTTAAAGGCGAGAAGAGTTCTTTAACGCACATTAAAATGAATTTCCAAACTGCTGTTCGAGCCGATACAGAGGCTCATCAATATTAGACAAAATATTTGTCACCCGCTGCAGCAAGCAATGTGTCCTGCATGTTGTGACTAACAGGAGCCCAGTAATATACTGCGGCCAAAAAAGAAACAGGCCAAGATTTTTCCAGAGACCCGTTAATGTTGAGAATTTTCCATGCAGGCCGCACGGATATAGTTTGCACTAGCACTGCACAGTGCTGTTTATTCCAAATAAAAAAAAGTATAGAAGTGCTCACTGAAAGCCTCTTCGACCTCCTGATTCTCGTATTAAAATGTCTAGGCGTGCGAAGATTACAAGACCAGATTCTACGACATGACGACGCACTACCAGTTTCACATATACGCCCATACACATTTTCTCACGCTAGGGTCAGGCGGGACACAAGCGGTACGCTACAGATAATTACAAGTTAATTCATAGAAAAGGACAATTGTGTAACAATTCTGGCTTGAAGAAGCCGCAACAAATCAAACCAAGCCCTAGACTCATGCATGCAACGTATCCAGATGTGTACTACACGACGAACAGATGCAGACTCCGTGGCGAGTCTGTCACGCTGATTCTCGTGCTATCAGAGTTGAGCACTCAATGAAGAATTCAGACAGCGTCAATCCCTTCATCTCTTCCTCCGCCAGCCTTCGCTCGCGCTAGTGGACAGCACTGTCAGCCTCCGCTCGAGCCTGCCAGCCCAACTATGGGCCGAGAAATCCGCTTCGAAACCAGAGTCTCGGAACCGCGAAAGTGGCAGGTGTCGGGGCTCACAAAGACGACGCTAGAATCTAATCTCATTATCAATTCGGCGATAAATTTGCTTTCTTCTCCACCAAGAACCACCGTGCTTAAAGCGTTTTCGCGACGACGTATACTTCCACGTGCTCACATGCGTTTACCTGTCTACACGGACTTCTACCATATCACGACCATTAGGTATCAGCAATGTAAGTAGAAAAAAATCTCCAATCTGAATTGTTGAGGTGATGCGTAAGCGTAGACTTTTACCATACAGAAAAGAATACAGTTCTGAAGTTCCTTAAACTTTGTTTTCACGGGCCATCAGCGTGCAAGATTTCATCTTGGTAGCCTTCTTAGCATCTGAAACGGCTCAAAAGAAGGCGCACACTGCAATAATCAAAACGCGTCTTGGGCTATATATTGTCACAGAGCGCGAATCCTCCAAACATGCCGAAATTCTCATGACATTTACAACTCCCGACGTCGACTTTACAGGTCGTCCTACAAGGGTCTTTATTGCACCATCACAAAATTACTTCAACAACCGCTAAACAGCTGCTAAAAGGTGTTGCAGTTGTTGTTTTACCCGAAACAGCTGCTGGAAGAACAACTTCACAGCTGTTCCCTTAGTTTATTATACTTTTGTCACCAGTTCTTTTAATTCAGTGGGTTGCGAAATATTCACATTTCGCAAGTATATGTGTACGACCCAGTCCCCAGTTAAGACCGTCACCTAAGGAGCATAAGGGGTGTTAAATAAAAGGTGTTCAAAAGGGCTCAAATTTCGCATTTACAACGAAAATTTGATTTACAAGTAATTTTATTATAGAGACTAATTCTTTACTTTTGTGACAGCTAGACGAACGAACAATTTCCTCGCTGAGTAGGCGTCAAAATGCTTAGGCATCTAAATTACCTTCCGTAAGTGTGCCTCTCCCAGCCTTTTCTACAGAGCTCATCGACAAATGCCGTACCTTATCATTCGCAAGTCGGCATCGTAGTCAGCCCAGGAGTTCAGGCGTTCCAAAAATGCCGTATGCACGTTCAGCGAGAGGGTTTCTGCATAGGAGCGCGCCACCACAGGTAGTATCTCACGGGCGTAGTTGTTCAGCAGCGTCTTGCCAGCGGCGATGTAGGCACGGCTTAGGCAGAAGGCACCGTGGAAGATCAGCGCTCGCTGTGGGTGCCCGTAGAAGTTAACGATGAGCTCGCCGTTGGCAAATAGTGCTGCCACCTGCGCAGTACGTGAGATGCTCGTTTTTTTTTTGTGAAACTAGAAGTTTTAACTATTGAAAGGGTAAATAATTGGTGTTGAAGGACATTGGAAAGCTTGTGAATTTTACAAGCAGATGTGGTGTCAGATGCCCGAAGTACACACACCGCCCCTTCTGCCCCAGAAGTTTGTGGTTAATTCAGAATATCAGGAACCTTCAATACCTTACAGTATTAGTCCAACTCACCAGTAAACTTTATATAGTGCCTGCAGCTGCAGTGCCTAACACACACACACACACACACACACACACACACACACACACACACACACACACACACACACACACACACACACACACACATATATATATATATATATACATACATACATACATACTGTTATGCCTGCGAGTCTGCAGCAAACGTCCGTGCCTCTGAAAAAGGCAATCTGTGTCAAGGCCAGCCCGCGAGCCCGCCTGACGCGAACAACTCAACGGCGTCAACACTCGACGGCGCCTTTCTGGCGCGCACGTGCAGTGAGTCACCTCAGCCCGCGAGCCCGTCGAGTAAACAACCGGCGTCTTCCTGTCTGGCGGCTGACGCAATGCCTAGCGACGTTACTCGTCCTTGGGTGCAGCCACCTGCAGCGCAGCCTCTCCAGATTCGATGAGAAAGAATGACGCGGACCAGCGGCGACCCCATTAAAGGAGTCTGACCTCAAGACCAGCGGCGCTTTTGGTTGGACATTTGGGTTGGACCCGGTGCATATAAAAGAAGCCCTGCGGCGCGTCGCGAGCAGCAGTCCTATGTGAGAGCCGTCATGTGTGTCGCAGCAGTGCTATGTGAGAGCAGACATGTGTGTCGCAGTAGAGCTATGTGATAGAGAGTTGAGTTGTGTGTCAGAGAGGAGAGCTATGTGATAGAAAGTTGAGCTGTGTGTCAGAGAAGAGAGCTATGTGATAGAGAGTTGAGCTATGTGTTAGCAGACCCATTTGAGAGTAGAGCTATTTGTTAGAGAGAAGAGCTCAGCTCTTCGCGTCTCTGTCGGCCCCAGTGCCGAACTTGTAACACCTCTGTATATATGCTCTACATAAACCTTGTTTAACTCACCATCGTCTCATCCGCTCGTCTATCAGCTCTGCGCAGAAGCAGTCGCGAGCTGAGAAACCTACGCTACCAAACGGCTGGTGACCTTCCCGGCGGAGTTCGAAGCAGTGGCACCTTCGGGACCGTGTTGGCGTCGCCGTCGTTCGCAACAATACATACATACATACATACATACATACATACATACATACATACATACATACATACATACATACATACATACATACATACATACATACATACATACATACATACATACATACATACATACATACATACATACATACATACATACATACATCCGTCCGTCCGTCCGTCCGTCTGTCTGTCCATTCGTCCGTTTATCCATTCATCCATCCATCCATCTATCCATCCATCCATCCATCGACCCATTGATATAATCACCCATGGGAGAAAAGTGAGGAAACCTTGTATTACATGCGTGTATACAAAGATCATGGTCCTGCATGCGTGTGGGCTCGCGTTCTCTGGTGCTGTGTGTGTATGTTTTTGAATAAGGCACCCAGTTTTGTACTGCACTAACTTATTGTCGACAGGTTAGAGTGTAAAAACCAGGCGTAACTTCACTTATCGCACCTGCACCGTGCACCAAGACACGTAGGCGTACATGTCCAGTTCCCCGTGACGTTCCAACAGGTTGACGAAGGTGCTGAAGAAGGCCAAGTTCCACGTGTAAAATTCTACTTCCCCGACTATTACCACTCCTTCCCGCTTCATGACCTCCAGCCACCGGTCCATTGACAGGTTGACCGATGGGCTGTACACCACGTCATGCGGAACCGTGGTGCCGGTCGCAGCGTTCCTGTAGAAATCTGCTATCAGTGGATCGAACATCTTGTCCTCCAGCTGTTGCATCTCCTGCGGTAAGAGGAGAGACAAGGTTGAGTGAGTGAACCAGTGAAAACGTGATTCCATGCAGTGTGGTTTTCTCGGCCAGTTGGTACACTATGTGAAACTAGAAGGTTCCAGCAAGTTTCAGACGAGAGCACAAGATGGGAGAAATGGGAGAAACAAGCCTTGCCCTGTCCGTTCCTCTCTTCTTGTGTTCCCATCTGTAAATTGCTGTAACCCTTTTTTCTATAAAATTATCAAAGGCGAGAGATGGCCCCATTATGCAGCCAAGAAACCGGGGGCACTGGGGGCTTCTCCCGCATACTGTATAACCCGAATATGAAGCAATCAGTACAGGCTAAGGAACATGCTCCCCCCCCCCTCCTCCACCTATCTTTATGCTCAAGATTTTATATTGGGATCACCAAAGGTCAAAGGGGAGATTTTCGGGAAAGCGATAATATACGAAAAAGACCAGTTTGTGACTGTGTCGAGGAAATGTATGTTCCGCCAGAACGATCAATCACAAAAAACAGTGAAAAAGAATTACACCATTTCCAACTGAAGGGAATCATGAGCAGAGGCGAAGCAGCGGGCGCTAACGCTTACAGTGGCGGCGACGTTGACGCTTGCACACATTGCGGCGTTGCGCAGGAAAGAAGCCTGGGGAGGCACAAAAGCACGCAGCGATGGACCGGTGTTTTCTACTGGAGCATACCAATCTCTACTAATGGGCAATGGGAGACGGAAGAGACTGATGGGACTCAGATACCCGCAGTCCGCTTTTAGTAAGCGTCCAGGCTTCGAACCTTTATTAGAGAGTTTGACAAGGGAGTCCCCAGGCAGCTTGAGGACCAAAGAAGCTTGCGACGCGCCAGGGTGCATACGCCGAACCAACGCGAATCTAGGACCCTTGTGTTCTTGTTGACCCCAAGTTCAAAAATCTAAAACTTGCGTGCGTGCCCCCGAGGCGTCTTGATCGCCAGCGAGACGAAGTAGACGCAGCGCGAACCATGGTGCTGTAAGGCCCGCGTCTCGCATAATGTTTCATTTGGGCACGGGGGGGCGCCTCGTGCGTTTGACCCTAGGGAGCCTTCATGTGCGCGCGTAAACAAAGAAGCGGCACATGGAGGCTCCATATTGACCCAACGCAGCCTGCGGGTGACCCAGTTCTCACACTCTACTGATCCTCCGAAAACAAGCGCAACTTATGCAACGCAGCTTGGAGACCGAGTGTCTTGGGCCCCCAATTCTCAAACACTATATTGTTCAACAACGCAAAGGAGAATTATTCCGCCTGCACTACCTTGGAGGTCAAGATCCAGTGCTTAGATATACGGGGTGGCCAGTGGACAGTTGCGCAGCACGAGCAGTCGGTTTTTTCAATCAAGAATCTCTCTTGCAGACGCTGCCTGCATAGGCTTTGCGAGGCGAGAGGGTGGAGTAGGAGAAAGAGGGGCAAGGAATGCGCATGCGCAATGGGAGCGTAAACGCCACGGAGAAGAATGCTTAAAGGAGAAAAGAGGTCAGTAAGTTAGCAGACGCTCCTTGCGTCCGCATTGCGAGGCGAGAGAGGGGGGAGTGGACGCACATGCAAATTAAAAAAAATTGCCGTAGCTTCCCTCGGGGGAACACTGAGGAGGATGCGGAGCATATAATTGGTTAACGGGGTGTTAAAGTGCGACTTACTTGGGTCGATGGCTAAATTGGTTAACGTGGTTGTGAAATGGGGTGTTAAATTGCGACTTACTTGGGTCGATGGCTAAATTGGTTAACGTGGTTGTAGGAGAGGGTGTTAAATGAGTGAACACGTACACACGTATGCGAAAGGGCGGCGCTGGTCGAAGGGACGTCGATCATTGTGTTTGTGGATTCGTTGGAATTCATTTCACCGCGACCTTGGACGTCGACGCGCCGTACAAACCAACCGACGAGCGGCAACTGAGCGAGCGAGCGCCGACCTTGAGTATATATACAGCGCGACGGCGCATGCGCGTCCAATGGAGAATCAGGAGAATTGTAGATGTCGAACGCGGTGTGTAGAGGAGGAAGGCTGCACAGATGGTGGAGGAGTGAAGCGCGCGCGGTGTGTAGAGGAGGAAGGGATGCACAGATGGTGGAAGAAGGAGGAGGAATCTTGCGGACGGCGCGCCGTCCGCACTACAAGCCTCGAGTATTAGATGCTCCGCATCTAAAAAAATAGCAGCACATCCACGGAGTGAATGATGGAGAGTGGGGCGAACTATCCATCCGTCCATTTGTTCTTGCTTCCGTCCATTCATGTGTGCGTCTGTGTGGCCGCCCGTGCGTCCATCCGCCTGTCCGTGCGTGCATCTGTTCGTGCGTCCGCACGTCCATCTGTGCGACCATCCCTGCGTTCGCCCATACATCCGCTCCTGCGTCCGTCCATGCGTCCATCGGTGCGTCCGTTCATGCATCTGTCTGTGTGTCCGTTCGTCCACCTATTCAACATTCCAAGCACCACCATCTCGCATGTTTTCATCATATATTCCTCACATAGAAGCACCGCCATCCAGCAGACATTCCAAGGACTGAACGAGAGGAGGCACACGCACACTTTCTTATGGCTTGCGCTTCGTGTCTACTTCCCACCTTTAACCACCTTGAGTTCATGGTATATACTAGTTCACGGCATTCATGGCACTGCGGCCCAACGCTCGCTAAACCTTTCTAAAACCAAGCAGGTTACGGCCAGCGAGTATAACGTAGCAACCCTTTTTTGACAGACAGTGGTCAATGTACATGCCAATGGCTGCTAAGAGGGAATGAGAAACAGAAAAATTCGGCTTTTACTTAACGCGCACGCTGCGAATTTTTTATCGTTCAACAACGCACAGAAGAAATCTCCCACCGGCACCTCCTTGGAGGTCAATATGTAAGACTAGTTACACACTACTACTACGACTACAAGGGACGAACGGGCGCCGCTATAAGGAGCTTCGCCCCTAAAATGGTCACGCCACACGCCGGATTGAGCACGACCCCAAGCTGCATGCTTCGCATCTACAAAACAGGAACGCAGCTCGATGCACCAACTAGCCCGAAAACGTGTTGTACTAGAAAGTTGAAATTTCAACGGCACCTTTAAATGTTTCGGCTGCATGATAACTGCTTTGCGATCGATCTGAACTGCTTGAGAACGACGTCACTACATTTAGTTTGGCCCAGCGACGGCACGTTCCAGTCAGTCAGTCAGTCAATGAACATTATTCATAAATTGATTTGAGGAGCCGATGCCCCTTTAGAGGGCGAGTAATAATAATAATAATAATAATAATAATAATAATATAAATGACGATATCTGGGGTTTTACGACTCCACACTACGATATGATTACGAGAGACTCCGTATGCAGTGGAGGGTTCTGGAAATTTTGACCTTGTGGTGGTGTTCGGCGTGCTCTGACATCCCACAGTACACGGGCTTCTACCACTTTGTCTACTTCGAAATGTGACCACATCGGCCGCGATCGAATCCGCGACCTTATTGCCTGAAGCCAAGCACTCTAACCAACTATCTGCTCCACCACAGCGGGCTCCACAGAGAAGTTCTAAACCTCGTTTGTATTTTACGTGCGATGTAATCGATTCCCAGTCTACTGTTCTGTGCAATAGAATACAAGCTACAGATATGCGAGAAGCGTGCGATGATATGTGCGTGTTACACCACAGCAAAGCGTTGCGACAGGACAGACGATTTTCGTGTCTCACCCCAAATGACGTAACGCCCGCTTCACTGGTACCTTAACCGACAACGTATAGTTGACAACATGCTTACTGCTGGAAAGACCACCGCAGGGGTGGAAGTCTGCTTGTTATTACAGATTGTCACATATATTAAAACACCGATATTGAATAAAGAGAATACTATACGGCAACACCAAGTCAGTGTATAGCAGTAAATCAGAGATCGCATTTCTCAAAATGGGATCAGCGGAATGGAGACGCAGCAACGGCTTATCAGAATTGGATAGCAAGCACAGACTTCACGGTGCATTGACACTGGCCGTCTAATACGATCAACTGACCTACAGCAGAAAAAAAGAAGAATACACTAGAAGGTTCTAGACGTGTTATGTTATCTTGCTCGTTCAACTGATACATATTTTGGTCAGGTTTCACATGCACTTAGTGTTACAGCCCAAACGAGCGTAATCTTGAGCATGTTATAACGTCAGCTGCAGTGTGGCGTTAGTAACTTGCTCACCTCAAACGTAACGACGTCCGCCACTCCTTCCTCCGTGTCCCTGAACGCGTTCCGAAGACGGCTGAAATAGTGTACGCGGTGCGCCTCCGTGCTGCGCTCGTTGTACTTGCGCACGACGAAGTTGAAGCCCGAATCGGTGACCAGAAATGCTATGGTCGCGTTCTGGTACAGCTCAATTTCCACTCGAAACACGGCGCTCCATCCCAGCGTGTAGTCGCAGTGGAACATCATGCGCAACAGGTCCCTTTTTCCCACAGGTGGCGGTCGGTGAGGCCACATTACGCCGGCGGCGCGAAGTGCAGACTTCACGGCGTCGAGCTCACCCGTTGGTGTCGTCAACACGGTGAGGCAGCTCCTGATAACAGTAGTGGGGGGGGGGGGTAACATATCAAAACTACGGTATGTTTGACAAACTCCGTAGTGGAGGGCTCCGGTAATTTTAGCCGCCTGTAAGGTTGTAACGTGCACCTAATCTAAGTACGAAGTGCCGCAAGCATTTTCGATACCAATGAAAATTCGGTGGCCGCCACCGGGATTCGGACCCACGATCTGAAAGCTAGCAGTCGAGTACCTTAACCACTTGTCCACCGTGGCCGGTTTGCGATGCAGCTCCTGCATGCGGTTCTTCTCAAGTACAATCTTTCTCACGTACCAACCGATAAGATTGATTCTCTATAAGTTTGACACGTTCTTGTTAAAGGGCCAGTCAACAGGCTCCGAAACGCGCAGGATAAGCTCGCAAAGTTTTTCTGCGCGTGACCAACCTCCTTCAACGCGCAGTGACGTCAACTCGGCGTTCGGCGACGTGACGTAGCACGCAGCTCGTTGATTGGTCTAAACCAGGTATCAATAAAGAGTACCTTAGTCAACGTCGCCGATCGCCGAGTTGACGTCATCGCGCGTGGAAGAAGGTTGGTCAGGCGTACGAAAGATGCGTGAGCTTTTCCTGCGCGTTCCGGAGCCTGTTGACTGGCCCTTTAAAACTACGGGCGGCGCAGTTCCTGCTTGTAATGTTGAATAGGCCCTGCCCCACTTTTCGAGCGTGGTCAGAAAACGCTGCGAATCGGTAGTCGAGGCTTCTGAGAACATGCGAGCCAAATTCTATAGCACAGCACGTGCCGCGGAATTTAGAATAATTTCTCAAAGTTGACTAAAAAATCACTTTCTATTCTCTCGACGAATGATGCTACAAACTCAAAAGTCACTGCGTGATGACTCATAGCATCGCCATTGGCTGAATCGAGCATGAGGCACTCGGCAATTACCAGTCCTCCACGAAAAGCTGCAACCTGTCCGCGCGTGCCACGTGCGATCGCACTTAAAATCTGTACGTTCGAAGAAAAAAGAAAGAGGGGAAAATGTCCCCACCTCTGCGAATGTAATAGTGAGGAAATGCGAATGCATGTCTTACGCCGAAAGAGGGCACCGTTGCCGTCAGACATTCGCCTTCACCGACTTCTGCCATCGCCGTGAGAAGCGTCCAGACAGCGAACGGTTGAGAGTGGGGAGTGAGCGGACGGGAGAGTGGGGCGCCGGCGTTCTCGGCTCGGCGTTGGCGTTTCACAGCGGAGTCTAGAGCCCACATTTCCAAATGTTCTTGAGAAGCGCCCAGCCAGCGAACGGTCAACAATGAGGCGCGAGCAGACAGGACAGAGGGGGGCAGGGAAGAGAGAGAGCGAACGACCAAGCACTGCACTTATCCTCTTCTACACTCTTTCGCATCAATTGCTCCGGTCAACGCCGACTAAGTTTCAAGACCGAAAGGCTGCCGCAATGACGTCAGAGGTTGGGGGCCCAGTTGCCCAACTGAGCATGCTCAGTAAGACTTTTTTTCTACATATTTTATTTGGCCCAATCAAGCCGCAGCAGCTGCGAGAGCGGGAGCATTGGTTCTCCTAAAACGTGAACGAAATGCAGGCTTTCCGCCGCGTTCGCAGCGTAACTGGGCCCCCACCCTCTGACGTCACTGCGGCAGCCTTTCGGCCTTTAGTCGGCGTTGCTCCGGTTGCAAGGGGCGAGGATAAGCTCGCAGCTGTTGCTGTGGGAGAGGGAGTGAGAGAGGAGAGGTAACACCTGCCAGTGCGCGGACGTCGCCGGATACCTGACATAGCCCGACTAAGAAATCCATTCGCATTCAAAATTGCTCAAGATGAAAAGGCGCACGTGTCTCACTTTCTTTCCCCGTGCCATTCCTTCCAGCGTAGCTTCCAGCGCTTTCGTAGTGACGAGAGGAGAGAGAAAACAATTGTAGCGTGAGACAAATCTTTGTAACTCTGCTCATAATGGATGAATTTGAAAAGTTCTTGCGGCAGTCAATTCATGGGGCTATTGGCTCTTTTAGTGAATTTATGCCATGGATACACCAAAAAATTATCGCGGGCCAAGATGTCAAACTTCAGGAAAATCATGCTTATCGGTTACGAGGGAAAAAGTCGCGGCTTGATTGCAGACGCTTGATTACAGTTGACTTGATATCAAGTTTTTAAGACCAAGCACAAAGGTTGGCGACACAGAGGGATATGTCTAGTGTTACCTAACACCAAAAACATTTATATAGTTCTAACAGTCACTCTATCTAAAAGTTTATATCTAAAATAACTATCTTACGAAACACCCAACTGGTGATAAACGTACTTGTACAACATTGCCGCCCTCTGGAGCAGGTTCTGTCCTGTAGGGGGCACGTCAATGGTACGCACTATGCGCGCGATCCTCTCGTTGGCGGCGCCGAAGGTTTCCTCCTGGACGCCAAACAATTGGCGACGCCGCCAGCCGTCGCACACAAAGCGCGTGAAGCTGTGGCACGGGTCCACCGACGAGTTGATCGAGGAAATGAGCCGCGCAGCGTACTCGCGGCATGCGTAGGTTGTGCACGTGGATGGTTGGCTCGGGTCGCTGCTGACCAGGAGCGACGACAGCAAGAAGAAGAGCACGGTCAGAGACACCAGCAAGCACAGCACGGCGACCACGGTGTAACAGATCATGGTCGAAGGTTTCTGTCCATGTAGGCAAGAGAAAAGGGTAGACCAAGAAGATTCGCTGCGACGTTTAGATCCGGAAAGGGCTAGGTGCGTCAGAAAATTAGTGGGAGTAGATTTTGGTCATATAACGTGGACAGTGGCATAGCCAGGAATTTGCGTACGAAAAGCAAGAGTGCTCGGGTGGAGGTCGTTTCATACGGTAGCCTGTGCGACTACGGTGCAAGCTACACGCCAACACCGTAAGGTCACCTCATAAATATGTGAAAACAGAGATATGTGTCCCTACGATGACCCAAATATGCGCGCCGGAAAGTAAGTGTTGGGGGCAGCTTAGCAAGCAATGAAAGACTTAACAAGTGCGAACGCACCATGACTCCACTCGAAGAGCGACTGCCTATGGATGTCCGACGCGCCGACGACGGAGTGTTGAGGGCCGCCGCCGCTGCGGCAACGACAGCAGGTGGCAAAGACGTGCGGGGGAAGCTCTCAGTGCCAGAACCTGCGTACGAGAACGATGCTTTGTGCATGGCCCCACATGTGCTCGGCGTACCAATGTTACCCGCGGTGCTGCTATAGCGGGTGTGGGACTCCATGTGGCTGCCTCGTCCCGATAAGTCCAGCAAGGACGGCATGGACCGAGAATGCTGCAGCAGTGGAGGCTGTTTATAAGCGGCCACTCGTCGGACACTTCGTGGATTTATTTCGTCCGATGCTCGCCTGGAGATACCGATAAAGTGCTGCGGCTCATTGGGTGCTTTGCGCCTACCGTCCTTTTCTGCCTGGTCGACCACGTGTCGGATGCCATGTCGGGGTGGATCATCGCCTGGAGCAGTAGAGTCTGTCGAAGAAAAAGAAGAATTTCGTTCCTAGGTGCCTGTATATATAATGCGACGTTTCCGAGATAGCTCTTCTTACGCACGTACGGTACGGCATAACGAATACCTCCCGGTCTACGTATGTTTGGGCAACAAAATGTGGCGGGTGAAGAAACTCCTTAGTGGTTTAAAGAGGCTACAGGAAAGACCCAGTCTATACCTATGTGCTAAGCACCCTGTAAAAACGTTCTAATGTATCCATAACAATATAACGAGGTGTACCGTATAAGTGCGACGTGACAAATAAAAAAACAGTTTCAAACATTCAGCTGTCCCCGTTATTTCGTAATTTGTGGACAATGACTTCGTCAGAGTACCACCTAGCCTATAATTCTGCGATCGACGAGGTTAAGTACCTGCTGCTTGAGGCAGTTCTTGGCCGGCTTCTGGGCCTTGCGAATTATCTGGCTTGACGGGAGACGCCATAATGAAGGACTGCTCTAGCGATGCGGTCGAAGAGTTTGCCAAGCAGCAACCTTGACGCTGTTCGCGACCACAGCGTACGTCAGCTGTGGCTGGACGTTTCCGGGCAGGACCTGCGGAGTTTTCAGAGTAGATTCGAACACACGACCTAGTGCACAGGAAGATAGGCCGCGTAACTCGAATACCTCGAACGTCTCGCCTCCCTCAATCGGGTGCAGCCGTCTCAACGCTGTGAGTGGATGACGAGCCTGGTAAGCAAACAAGAATGCCTGGATTTAGCTGTGTGCACGCTGGACGTGTCTTCTCGCAGGACGGAGTGCCCCGAGGCGAATCCGACGGTGTCCTCGTTCGCTGCGCGAGGCTTTTCTTCTTCGTGTAGCTCGCGGCACGTGCTTGCGCAAGACGATTTGGTGATGTCGATCACACTAAAGACGACGTGGTTTTTTGGAGGAAGCTGAGCCAGTAGGACACGAATTGCGACCGTGACCTTCGCGAATAGCTTCGGCCATCTCCATTATCAATAAAGTGGTACACAGCACTACCGTTCATTTTTTACAGCGAAAGCTGTTATGAGATAACTACTCTGGTCACGCGCCACCGTTGTTGTCAGCCGCCGCCGCCGGTGTCCGTAACCACCACACAAAATAAAAAAGTAACCTAGTGCCAACGACACAGTGGGGATCGAAACCTGGTCCACTGGATGCCAGTTCAGTATTCTACTACTCATCCACACCAATGCTTGGGACTTGCTGGCAGACTTTCATTATACAGGCCTGATGTCGGGAAAGCAATCACTTTAATACCACTTATAAAACGTTTTAAAACAGCGAAAGAGTAACCTATCGTCGCACAGTGAAAATAGCATAACGAGTGGGCCGTCCAATGCTCTAACTCATTACAAAAGCTTGTTGGTTGGTTGGTTCCTGAAAAACTTGGCGCAACACACCTAAAGGGATAGGCCATAAATAGGGCGATGCCTTGCTGTTTAAACTAATTCACTTTTGAAGGGACGTGTTGAGTTCATTAGGTATTATAGGTAATAATTTAAAGTTGTAGGATTTCAAAACATAGAAAAAACCTTTGAAAAGAATGACATATTACACACACACAAAAAACAGAAAAAAAGACATCTACGTATAAAACAACTGAATTTAGCTATGTTTAGCATTTCTTTAGACTTTCGTAAGAAATTTGTAACAACGGTAAAAACGCTCCTGTGGCTAAAACCAAATGAGATTGCGCCAAATGAGAAATGACCGGAAGTGATAAGTTTCAGTCTAACTTTCGTAGGGGTTCTTCTAGTAGCCTTTTTCTTTGACCTTTAAATATTCGGCGTGACAAAAAGAAGTTCTCTAAAGATTCACTCTCATTACAGTGAAGGCGTAAAGGTGACCTTGCCAGATCCGACCTGTGAAGGTAAAAGTTCCTTGAAGGGACTCGGCAACGCAGCATTGGTATCATTACTTCCTCCTTTCTTGTTTAACACCACTTGTTCTTCCAAGAGAACTTTAGCTGTGGATAGTCTGATAAAAACAGAGGAGGTTTTTCGAAGCTGTTGGCCGTTGTAAGTTGTTCAAAGCGTGCTGCTGTGGTATATTCAGATGTAGGCAAAATAGGTAGAACAGGACTATCATAGGAAGATACAGCTAGTGCATCTGCCTGCTCATTGAGAGCTAAACCTCTATGGCCTGGTTCCCAAACTAGTCGAACGAGTCGCACATGTCTATGAATGAGCGAGTAGAATGTCTCTAAGGTACGCGAAAAAGTTGGTGCACTTAAGGCAGCGCAGACAGAGAGACAGTCTGTTAAAACCACCGCTAATAGACCGTGGGGCAATTTACGCAAAGTTAGAACTATTGCCAATAGCTCAGCTTGGCAAATAGGGGTAAAGTCGTGTAATAGAATTGAGAAAGCCCAATCTAGAGATGATGATACGAATCCTACGCCTGCCTTTTCTTCGTAAACGGAAGCGTCAGTCGCTATCACAATGGATGTTTCTAGATTGGCAAAATTACCTTCCAAAATGCCATTTATATACTGATATGGTAAATTTTTTGCATCCTTGGCGTATGTCACAAAATGATGCGCTCAAAAAAGGGCGCACCGCAAAATTCCCGCGACGAAACGCCGGAGTGAGGCCGCGAGGTCAACGATAAAAAAAGAAAACAAGCATCCAAAGACTTCCCGGTCACGCGTCCCTCTCCCCTCGGAAGTGTAGGTTCGCTGACGAACCTCCTCACCCCACATCGGCGGCCGAGCAAGCCAACACCACCTAGAACTAGGAGAAGGCCCGCGCATGTCCCCTCTCCACACCAACTACGTCACCACAGTGAGATCTGCAAGCCCGACGACGCGAGCAGAGAGAGCGCACGGCGCGCACGGGAACTGACGCGGCTCGGCTTGGCTTTAGGCTGTGGCTAGTACGGAATCCATCTGCCAGCATGCGCGTTGTGGGTAGAAAACTTTTTATTGAATGTGGCAGCCGCAAGGTGTTTTTTTGATGCAGAAAATAAGGAAAATTTATATGTGTTTTCATTTACATCATGGTCTATTCATGCGGCGCAGTACTGGTTATAAAAATTGCGATATACTGCAGGCTTGAATACATAAGAGCACCAATGGTAGCGGTATCAGCCTAAGCATCTGGCAACGCTGACACTATTTCCAGTGCTGCAGCTTGTTGGCGTGCATTTTCTTTGTACTCAGTTGCTCAGGCGTGCTGCATGAACTTTTGCTGGTGTGCTGGCGAAAATTCCTGGGTGCTGCTGTGCACCGAACTGTCGATCGAACTACGCTAATGGACCGCGAGCACGCGTGTACAGGTTTCCGTTGGACCCCGCCCAAAATGCAGCGTGCACGAAGGCTGTGCGGCGGGAAAACTTCACACCTACGAAGTACACTGTGGTAAGCACATGTTCCCGTTTGTTTTCCGGCAGTCGTGCTTCTCGTGGGAACAGAGTCTAGTTAATTGCGTGACGCATGCAACCGTTACGACGCACTATGCACCTTAAGGATTGACAACTGAGCAAATGGTGTGTTTCAGTGTAATATTGTTCCATGTTCGTGCCGTAAAGTGTATAGTGTCATGTTTACGCCTCAGGTTGCTCATGTGCGGTTCTGCCTCATCAGAAATTGATTTAGCGCAATGTATTCGCGAGTAAAACTGCCTGCGTCGAACATACGATGTAGACGGCGTAGTTACTTTACATGTGGGGTGTCCGCCACTACTTGAGCGCCAAACAAGCGATGGCTCGTGGTTTACCGTCTCAAAGCAAGGTTCGCTAAGTGAGACGTCATTCTTGTTGACTGCGTGGTCAAGGTTGCCGTACAGAAGCAGATAAATAAAGCGAAAGAATTTGTCTTAATCTTTACAAACGGCGCACTGGGATCATATAATTCTGTAAAACGGTTATGTATAATTCTGTCGCTTTCATCTTATACTTCGTTGTTTGTGCTTATGTTCCAGGTCTGTGAGCACCACATCCTTGAAAGTGACTTCGTAGACTCCACCAGCTACACTGACAGCATGACTGGGAAAGTAATTGAAGTACCCCTCAAGCTGAGGCGCTTGAAGCCTTCTGCAATCCCAAGCGTTTTGCCTAATTGCCCTGCTTACTTGTCCCGCCAAGAAACTTCTGCACGCGAGAGCCCAGAAGAAAAGCGCGCTCGTGTGGACGCAGAAGCGTTGCAGGAAGCAATACGGTTATCAGAGCAGTCTCACGAAGCGGAAGAAAAGAAGAATGTCATCGCCACTTTCGAAAACCTATTGACAGCAGTAGGTGACCTCTCTCTTACTGACTTCTGGACCAAGGTGGTCACCCAGAAACAAGTACTTTTCCTCAACTTCAGCGACCAAGGTGCCCCAGTTGTGCATCGTGCAGTGACAGTGGCATCCGACCTTTCTTTGGCAGTGTATGTTGGTGAAATGAGGTTACAAAACCTAGGTTCCTCTGTGCTTCCTATGACAATTTCTGACTTGAGAGTGCTTCACAAAGTTCTGTGCGATGTGGAAGACGTCACGAAGGATTCCACAAATAATGAACTCCAACTAGAGATTCTGCTGAAGCGTGTCGTGGCACTCCTGGAGCAACTGTCATCTTCAGCTCTCCCGCATGAGTGGCAAGTGCAAGTCGTCAAATTTGTGACACAGCAACTTCAAGTTCTCCTCACTAAGGCGTCGACTTACCCAGCTGACTTTCTGGTGTTCTGCAGCCTTGTGTACACAATATCGCCGCACGCATACAGATTCATCAGGAGTACAGCAAAATTAAAGCTCCCACATCCACAGAACATAAGACGCATTTGTGCCTCTTACCGTGCTAGCCCATCCAGAGAGCAACAAGAGGATTCATTCCTTTCTTATGCAAGGAGACTGGCATCAACACTAAAAGACCATGAGCGCTTTGTGACGCTTATGATGGACGAGATCCACCTGCAGGCATCCTTTCAGTACAAGGGTGGTTATGTCACTGGTGCAGCGACAAACAATGAAAATGCGGCAAAGACAGCATACGTCTTTATGATACAAAGCTTGTTATCATCAAACAAGGATGTTGTGCATATACTTCCAGTAGCACAAATAGAAGCGAAACAGCTACATGAATTTCTCGATCTGCTGATCAGGCACCTAGAAAACATTGGAATACGAGTAGTTGCAGTGGTGTCTGACAAGAACTCGATCAACCGAAAGGCTATGTCATTTTTTGCTGATCCTCCCAAAGTGAGCATTGTATACAGGCACCCGTCAGACTCATCAAGACCCTTGTTTTTTATTCTGGATGCAGTGCATATATTAAAGTGTATCCGAAATAACTGGCTGAATCAGCGTAATTGTGGAAGGTGCATCTTCTTTCCCAATTTCAGTGCCCTCTCGGAAAACCCATCTGTCCTGACAGCCTCGTTTAACACACTATGCAAGTTGCATGAAGGAGAAAAAATGAGCTTTTGCGACTAGCTCCAACTTTGTCCTTCAAGTCGCTGAATCCATCCAATCTAGAGCGACAAAATGTAAAGCTCGCACTGAGGATCTTTAACAGTTCAACTGCTGCAGCACTAAGAAGCACCAAAGTCGCACTTGAGCATAAAGCTGGTACATTGGAACTTATTAACATTGTTTTGACATGGTGGAATGTGGTGAATGTCAAGACCCCATTCAAAGGTCAGCGTCTCCGAGACCCATTTCAAGAACCGATAAGTGCACTGCAATGCCACCAAATTGAGTTTCCAAACAAGATTGTGGATTGGTTGGACCACTGGCAGATCTTGAAGCATGATGCTGGCCAGTTAACTCGCGAAACGCACATGGCACTGCGACATACCTCACATGCCCTTGTTGAGGTGTCAACGTATTGCATTGAAGAACTTCGGTTCAAATACGTTTTGCTAGGGAAATTTCAAACCGACATTTTGGAAGACAGGTTTGGTAGGTACAGGCAGCTGTGTGGTGCCCAATACCACGTTTCGATACGCCAGATTTATGAATCCGATCAGAAGCTGAGACTTCAGAAGCTACTTGATCTTCCCAACTTGGATACCATTGCACCTTGCATTCCTACCACTGATTTGAAATTCCTTGTTAAGCAGTTTGATGTTGCAGTGATGGACGATGATGTTAAGGAGAAGGAGAAAATGCTACCACCTATTACATATGTAGCAGGATATTGTGCATATGCTGCAGTTAGGAAACTTGTCTGCTCTTCCTGCCAGGAAAACTTGACTGTTGAGAATCGGACCATTGAACTGGATGATGATGTGCTGATAGCTAATGCAACACGTGGTGGACTGAAATTTCCACAAGCGGTAGTTGTGAATGCCGTGCTAACAATGGAAATTGTGCTTGACAAGCTGAGAAGTCCGAAGTACGCATCACAATTTTTTGCTTGCGCAAAACAAAAAGAAGTTCTTGTAAGCCTCGTGACTTCCCTTGTTGAGTGCAATGAAGACTTGGATTTCTGCGATGGTGGCCACTCACCTGAACTTGTCTTAAACTGTGTTCTCAGTGCTGCTGCCAATACGCTGCTGAATAATTTGTGCAAAGTTCAAAATAACAAGCTGAATGAAAGCAAGGCTGCAAAGCGGAACAAAGTTGAAAATAAAGGAACTGAAAGCAAGGCTGCGAAGCGGAAGCTTAGCACTCTTCAAGCATAATCTCCTTTCTTATGAATTGTTCTGCCTGTTTGGATTATGATGTATAACGAATAAATATGTCTCACAACGAAAATTTAAGCCTCTTTTAAACTGCACGAAATGGCTGTGCATGCTGTTAAAATTTCACGAGTGCCTGATGAATTGATTCAAGCCAGCGTATAGTTAAAACACACTGAAAATATTCCTTAAAGCAAATATTCTGTGCACTCCAAAACCGCGAAAATAATAATGTAGGGAAAATGCCATTTCGGAAAGAAAAAGCGTAGCATTGGGTGAAGCCGACTTTTAGGCCGATCTTACTACGGTGACGTCACGCAGCCCTGCAAAGGCCTTCTCTACTTCTACGTGGTTTTGAGCAAGCCCTCGAAATTTCTTGAAGGAAAGGGACGTGGTGATGCCGGGTTGAGTCATCCGTCGTGGACGGCTCCCGTATCGTCTCGCCCTTTCCCCCAGCCTTCGCTGCGCATCGCGCCAACGAAATGATGAGAACTTTCTGGAATCTCGCACGGAAGGTATTTAATCGAGCAGCCGAGATGGGAGATCAGGAGAAGAAGGAAGTTAACGACAGAGTGCGTAGGGTATCCCGCCGCGTCTGTCGGTGAAGGTTTTGTCCGTAGTGACAAAGCAGGAGAAGAAGAAAGTATGCGCCAGAGAGCGTAGGGTGTATCGCCTTGTTGGCGAAGCCTTTTGTCTTCCGTGACAAAGGAGGAGAAGAAGAGGATTTCCACCTGAGGGGTGACGACTCGAGCTACAGGCAAGAGTGTGTGTCTACCGCTATCGAGCGAAGATGCGTGGCAACAGCTGCGAGTGTGAAGCCGACGTGTATCCGGCGAAGAAGTTTGAAGCTTGGAGAGCGGCCAAGTGAAGACGCGAGGTTTCCTGGAAGAGAAACTTTGGGGGCGAGGTTTCCTGGAAGAGAAACTTCAGGGGGCAGCGGAACGACAACGTAGGGTATCCGCCGCGTCTGTCGGTGAAGGTTTTGTCCGTAGTGACAAAGCAGTAGAAGAAGAAAGTATGCGCCAGAGAGCGTAGGGTGTATCGCCTTGTGGGCGAAGCCTTTTGTCTTCCGTGACAAAGGAGGAGAAGAAGAGGATTTCCACCTGAGGGGTGACGACTCGAGCTACAGGCAAGAGTGTGTGTCTACCGCTATCGAGCGAAGATGCGTGGCAACAGCTGCGAGTGTGAAGCCGACGTGTATCCGGCGAAGAAGTTTGAAGCTTGGAGAGCGGCCAAGTGAAGACGCGAGGTATCCTGGAAGAGAAACTTCGGGGGCAGCGGAACGACAACCGACGCGAGGTTTCCTGGAAGAGAAACTTCGGGGGCAGCGGAACGACAACAACGCTGGACTTTGAGTGAGTGATTCTCGGAAGAGTATCATCCAGACTTTTGTTACAAGAACTTTGGACTGAATAGGTTTTCTATCTCTTTAGTCTTTAAGTGTCTTGGTTGTTCAATGCATGCGACTGCATTGTAGTGCGTATTGCTGTCTGTGTCCGTTGTTTCGAGTGTGGCTGATTGTACTGTGTAGTACTTTGTTTGATTGGTGACATATTGTATTCAACTATTGTGGAGTGTGCATTCTTGTGTATTGTTTTCGATCTGCCATTATTGAGAATATAATTTTGTTTTGTTTATCAACTCTCGGCTCTGACTTGTTCTTTGGGCCACAGCCGGCGTCCGCTGGCGTGCCAAAAAGAACCACTTCTAAATTGTCCACGCTTTCGTGGTGCAGTTCGGGGGGCCGATACTTCGGCCCTTGGAATTGGCCCGGCGATCGCCTCCCGAATTAACGGGACCTGTGACAGCGTATACACCACGAAATTCAATTCTAGTTGCATCTACAGAGCTGAGTACAAGTATTTCCCAATGGCTAACTCTTAAGGGGTCCAAAAGTTTCTGAATAAAAATAACTTGAGAGCACCGTAATTTGGACAATTGGTGGTTGAAAATGAGGCCTTCTGGTTGATTAACACATACTGTGACCTCCTCTGAGGTGATTTATAGATCTTTGAGAATGTTCGTACCGTTAAAATATAAAATATTTTGATAAGAGAAAGCAGGCGGGACTCCTCATGTAGGATATTGTTTGCAACATATTTACGTATACCACTAGGCATAAGCGTAACAATTCGCGTTCTAACGGAATCAGTGGTCGAACTTTATAAGCAGGAGCACCAGAAAACAACAGCCGAATTCTAATATCGGTCGAACGTACGTGCAATCATGACAAGCCCGTCTCCACGCAAACAGGCACGATAATTAATCAGCCTGCGCAGCATCCCTACAGCACGTGCTCCTTTAGCAGCCATGTTTTCCATGTGGGGACTCCAGTTAAGTGTTTCGGTGTACGTTACCCCCAAGTATCTGTGGTATGACGTCTTGTCGGTACATTAGTGAAATTCGCACTGCGGCATTTTGTGCAAAATCTATGATTGTGCTTTTGTTCACCTACTAACTGTGGCGCATACCCACTTCAGGCATAATTCTTCATCGTCGTCAATCACTGCATGAACAATTGGTACAAAATTCCTGGCAAGTGTTTAGCGGATACTACACTTCTCTGAATATTTACGAAAAATGACGAAATCTAGCTAGTAAATGTCGGCCTTCTACCAAAAAAAATAATAATAATGCAGTAATCGGTACCAAGCAAATGTGCTTTCAGTAGTGACCCAATGAGTGTTTGGAAAAGGCTCCGACAGGCCGCTTCTCTGGCTTTCGCTGTGACTGTGCTGCACCTTACGCGCAGGCCTGGCGTTTTTATGTCGTTATATCTTCTATAGCTTCTATTTTCTCTTCGTTTTGTGTGCTTATTCGATATTATGCACAATACTATTGTCCTGCAGCATAACAAAGGTTTTCCATTCCATTCCACTTCCCTCGAGCAATGGGAGGCCGTGTCGGCCAGCTCCGATCCAGTCGTCCAGACAAAGGTCGTGAAGTGGTCCACACATGGTACTTTTTTTTCATCTGTCGAACTCAACAAAATCATGAGAATGGGATATCCCAGCCGGTTCTAACACAGCCCGCCTTCTCGTTTTTCATATACCCAGAAAAATAAATTTCATTGTAATGGACATCTCTTTCATGTAAACATTTGACAGAAGTCTGTCTGGTTGGGTATGAAACTGGGAGATGATTTAGGCTCCAACCCGAAAACTTTTTTGAAGCCTAATTCAGCTCCCACATCTCTTTCATTCATTAGGCACAAGAATGACCCTTTCCTTTTTTCAAGTATACGACAGCCAATTGGAGACTGCCCGTGGTTAACGTGTCTTCCCGTAACCTTTCTTCGTTCATCACTGTACGAGATGACTCTCCGTTTCAAGTGCAGGATTCTTAATTCAATTGCTTATTACTGATAAATGCTTAGTAATCGTCACCTCCCTTATGCAGTATTTTGCTGCGCTGCTCCTAGATGGCGCAGACACCCCAGTAGAAAGTGTGGAAGCAGCCGCCGTTGGAGTTACATAGCGAATGGCGCCATAAACTACCGACCGTTTACAAGAAGTAGACGAATACTTACTCCACAACAATATGAATCTTACTGCTTCTATTGTGGAGCGACGCCCACAGTGTATCACTGAACTTGGGAATACCCACAACAACCGGCCTATATTAGCACTATTCCTTCGCCCTCACATTCCTTCTGGGAGACTGCGCTGACCAGCGCGTGGCCACAAAAGCAGCGTCGGCTGATCCAGCGAGCACGGGGTGTGGCGCGAGCAAATAGGGATGGGGCCTTGAACTAAGGGCTCCTCCCAAGGAGGACTATTCTTTCGGCCTACAGAATAAAAGTTTTTAGGGGCGAAGCTCTTTATGGCGTGGCTTGTGCGTCCCTCGTAGTACCTAACCACCAGTGGCACATACCCGAAATAGCGGTCCTTACAATGTCTGCTGGATGGGGTCACTTGTGTATGATGAAAACATGATGAAAAGATGTGAGATGGTTGTGCTTGGAGTTTTCTCAAGACATATGGACGGACGAACGGACTGACACACGCGTGCACGGACGGACAGACAGAGGGGCGCACAGACGGTTGGACAGACAGAGGGATGGCCGCGAAAAGAGATGGACGGACAGACAGACGAATGAACAAACGGACGGATGCACCAAGGATCACACAGATAGGCGGACGCAAGAACGAATGGACAGACTGATGAACGCTGCGCCCCACCAATCATCATTGACTCCGTGGATATGCTGTGATGTTTTACTCTTTCTTCACAAGAAATGCCTTTGAGGGGGCAAAGCACGCTTTGTAGTCTTGTGTTGCTGCTCAGAGCAGCGCTAGGAAAACGATTCGGCTCGCCAAAGAAATGGGCTCCCTGATATGTGCGCGAGATAGGTTAAGAGAAAAGTAGCAACGCTCCGTCGGGTCATTCAAAGCGCTGAGGCCAACTGCAACGGTACAGCGGGCATATGACAGCGCATCCCTTTGTTGACAACAAGTCGAGAAGGTTCTGGCCACTCAAGAAAACTTGGAGGATGCTCGAGCTTCGCCTTCAAGAGTAGAACGCGAAAGCACAATCAGGCCCTGTGCGCATAAGCTTCTCAACTGCCAACCTGGCTTCGATTCACCGCTCATGCCTCAACGGCCTGGGTTAGATTCTCACTAGAACCAAATATTTTTATTTCATTTGCATATTCCTCTATTTCCCGGTCATGGACAAGGTTTATCACTCACAACCAATGACACCGACACCTACCTCGGTATTTCTGTGAAATGAGCTCTTTAACGCAATTTAGTTAAACATCGCAACACGTGAGGCAAGCGTATCGCTAAAACAACACCGAGCCACTGACGGTCAAACACGTTGAAAAAAGGAACCATGTGAATAACATGTTACATTTACACTATTTTATAGCAGTACGCTCATGCGGTGAAGGCTATATATGAGCCAAAGTAAAGCCATTGTACACAGAATGCGACATCACTGTGCTAGCACCATCGTCAAAGTGCTCTTGCACAGGCCACAATATTCGCGTATTTCAAAGCACGTCTTTCGAAGGAAGTTCGAATATGGCGATGCTCCACAGCACGCAGTGTGCCTCATCACAAACAGCACAAGTCCTGAGAGTATTAGCCCCCCATATATACTGTCAAACGAATGCTTTCTTTATCTAGTCCGTATTGTATCGTTTGTTGTATATGCGTGCCCAAACAAGCGGCTCCTATCAGAGTAGTCTGCGCCATTGGCGCGGGTTCATGGGTTTTCCCCGCGCGCAATGAAAGGCCTCCGAGAGCTCCAGCACGTTCTGCAGCAACGCGTCACACGTCGCGTCGTCGACGGCGTAGTAGCTGCCGACGCACTTTGCGTAGCAAATGGCGACAAACGAAATGACGGGCTTGAAATCTGCGTCTTATAGTCGTACAGTAAAGAAACTGCGTTACATGTAGAGACGCTAAGCAGTCTCGTCAACCACATAGCGCTAGATAGGACAATGCGCCCTTTTATAAGGCAAAAGTCAAGGAGGCGTATGGTAATACAAAATATAAACACTTGAAGCTAGCATACCATGAAAGCAACAATGAACGACCGATACACTAATATATGTTCTGTACAAACGCATACAGAGATGCAACAAGGGTAAGATGTGGGCACGTAGCACACAAACATTTTGATAGCCCGTTCAGCTCGCGCGAAACCTGAAGATCAAGATAACGCGCATCCATTGGACACATATTGAAATGTTATCACATCGTTGCGAAAATACCCAGAGCTCTCGCACACAGATCACCTGTGACCCCCAAAAAAGTGCCGTCCAAAATAGCCAGAAATATGGTGTTCCTCCGCACGCATTGTGTCCCGTCACAACCACCGCAGCTGCTGAGAATGTTCAGGTCGCCACTTAAAAGTCAAATGCGTTCTGTTTATTACGCATTTGCCACGCATGCGTCCCCAAACAAGAGGCTCCCATCAAAAAAGCCTGCACTGCTGGTGCGGGTTCATGGGCGTCCCTCGCGCGCAGTTGAACGCCTCCGAGAACTCCGGCACGTTCTTGAGCACCGCGTCGCACATGGAGTCGTGGACGACGTAGTAGCTTCCGATGCACTTGGCGTAACAAATGGCGATGAAAAGCAGCTGATCGCTGGTCAGGCGCTCTAGGTTGACGAGGCGCCGGTCATCGCTCGCGTTGCGGTACGCGTCGACTACGGCGCCCAGGGAGACCACTTCGGCGAATAGCGACTGTGCGTCCTTAAGTTGGGTGGAGAGCGACGCGTTCGAGACGCAGGACAGGAACGCGCTGAACGAGGCACCGCCGGCATCTGCGCTGAGGTACGTGCTGAGAAACCTCTGGCCCAAGGCGAAAGCCACCTGGGACGCGATGCACAAGAGCGTCATGCACCGACGAATTATATATAGCTCGCTTACACACCCAAACACAGATTGCACTGAGGTACCTAACGCTGGCGTAATGAATGACGCAATATATACCATCTTCCCAACACTTTCGTAGACACACTCTATCGATGTTCAGCGTGATCTATTAACTATCACTAATTTATCGTCTCTAATGTAAGACATCCGTATTAACTCTCACTAACTGCAGAGAAACTTCGCTTGAATGAACGAAAAAGTTCGATGAATTGAAATAAATATGGTGCAGCTGGTTATGAGAACCAAAAGTAAACGTTATTAGCTGTAACTGAATTTGAACCATTTCATTTAAAATGATGCCTATTTGAATAAATTTCTGGTTATTCAACATGTTAAGAAAAATGCAATATTTCACCACTCTTGTGCACGTATAGTACTCAACTGGTCGAGTAACTGCCACCAAGCTCACACAAACCTCGGGTTTATGAGTCTGCTGCGCAGCGAAGTAGTTCACTTTTGTGTTTTTTAAAGTATATCAGTATTCTTTAAGATATTTTTTGTGCTTCCTCTACATATAGGGTTACTTATTCCTCCTCCTTCTTTAGGTCTATAGGGCTCCAACTATGATCTGTTCTGCGAAGAGAGTGGTGCTCGTCTCAACGCAAGAGTCACACATGACTCCTACAAACGCACAACGCTGTCTGTACCCAGTCTTCCCGACGAATTTTATACGGTACATCATGGCGACGGCAACGCTTTACATAATACATCCTGGTCATTGCAATCACACTGATGATGCACGGTTTGATGGCCAAAAAGTGCCCGAGGTGGCCCAAGAAAAACATATTTGGGGACCCTTAAGCTTTGCCTTTAGAAGTTGAAAGCGAAAGTAATAGTTTGTTTCGAGTGCGTACTTCAAACACTTCGTGTATGAAATCTTTTCGAACTTGCTATGCACTCACTACATGGCCTTAGGAAGTGCAGTAACCTGTATGTCATTCGTAGTGGGTGACTGACTTTAAACAGTGAAGTCATTATGAAGAACGCATGTTCTGAAGTAAACTAGCAAATCGGACTAGTTAGAACATACTCATCACAATCGGCGCACAAAAAAAACGCAAAAGCCAAATATCGCATACCACTAGCGATAATCGATGATGTGCGAAGCACGAATGAAGGAGGTTGATAAGTCACTTTAAAATCAGCACAACGTTACGAGGCGGACGGACGTAGAACACAGTAAACACAAGTAGAAATGTTATGCGCACTCAAGTATCTAGATAAGATGCAAATATGTTGTTTATACTCGCGTAACGACGGCTCCACTAACGTTTGGGATACCATCACCAACATTGGTAGGCATGTAAATTATGCCGTACATGACTTCTATGTCATGATTATTATGTTTGCGCTTGGAAATTTTGTTCGTCCTCCATTCACGTTACGTAATACCAAATTTGGTATGTGAAGCTAGCGAAATGGTCGCAACCGCACTATGAGCGTAGCAGGTAGTCATGTTTTACATGACACGCATGTCATGAGTATCATGTTTGGACGTGCATTTACCATCGTCGTGCGTCCGCATCACGTAATACCAAGTTTTCTATATGTGAAGCTAGCGAAACGGCCGCGAGCGCATCATGAGTGGCATGCAGTCATGTTCTTACATGACACGCGTGTCATGATTATCATGTTCGTACCAGTCATATACCATTGTCATCCATACCAAATTTGGTATTTGTGAAGCTAGCGAAACAGCCTCGAGTGCGCTATGAGCGTAGCATGAAGTAATGCTTTACGTAACGCACATATCATGATTATCATGTTCGGACGTGTTATTTACCTTCGTCGTTCATTCACGTTACCTAATACGAACTTTGGTATATGTGAAGCTAGCGAAACGGCCGTGAGCGCATCATGAGCGTGGCAAGTACTCATATTCTTACATGACACGCATGTCAAGATTTCTACGTTAGAACCTGTCACTTATCTTCGCCATGCACTCATGCCATACCATGCCAGTTTTTCAATATGTCATGTGAACGAAACCAGTGCAAGAGCAGCAAGACCATGACGTGTAAATCGTGACATTCATGACATACGCGCCATGAATTTCATGTTACAACTAGTCATTTATGCTCACCATACAGTAATGTTATGCCATACAAAATTTGGTATATGTCCTATTATCGGAACGGCCCGGAGAGCTAAAAATCGGAGCCGGCTAGATAGATAGAAAGATACGGGCAACATCATCGAAGTTTGCTAAGAAATGCTTCACATGCACTTAAAACTTCAGAAAGTGCACGACACAAGCGCTGCCTAACTGTTGTAGACAGCGCTTGTGTCGCGCATTTTTTTAGTTTTTTTTTCGTTTTTTGTGCGCTGATCGTGATGAACCCCACGTTCTTACGCCAGATGAATGCTTGTACCGCATTATTGGAGCAATACTTCATGTTTTATTGTGAAACATGTATACAGGACGCTTGTGCTTGTAAAGCATGAAAGTTGCTTTCGCTGAATTTCCAATCAGGAAAGCTATTGTCACTGTGCTCACAAGCAGATACCCTACAGTGTGGTATAACACCCTCATGCCAGGTAAACTACCCCCGCACAGCCCCACATTTCTTTTTTATCTTACGTGCATCTTTCTCCAGTCACGCTAAAATGTTTTTTTGCGCACAACCAATAAGCCGATGCCGGAATTTCTGCGAAACGAGCTCTGGCTTTATAGCGTTAAAATGAGGGGAGGGGTAATGGGTACGTCAGACGCGTCAGCTACTATTTTTAACCTCTATGCAAAACATTACCAACCTGAGTGCCAAAGCCCCCATAGTTGATGGCGTTCATGGCGTTCATGTCGTAGTAAGGAAACGAGAAGACGTACGGCAGTAAGATGTAGCCCCTTGTATACTCAAGGTCGGAAGAGAACGCCAACGTCTCGATGGCCGTTATGGCAATCTTCACGTCGTAGCCGCGGAAGAAGCTACGCGACAACCAAGCGTTGCGCCAGTTCTGCAGGAACGAGTCACCCATCTCTCCAACGATGACATCTTCGAAGTCAACCTCGGGCTTCGGAGCAAAGATGCTGAAAGACAGCAAGGTGGAGTTCCACCACCTGCAAAGCGTTAATACATTCAGACTCGGAAGTCACCTATAGAAAGACAGAGCTACAACTGTCTGAAGTAAGAGGTTTCTTAATGAAATGATATGCGTCGACAACATACTCGGAAATAGACAGGGTTGTATAAGTACTACAATACACAGCTCGGGTAACCAAGCGAAATAGTAGACCCATAACGAATGTAAAACAAGACTCAATGTAGCAATGACACTCGTGAAGCTGTTTCATTATCATGAAAAGCGCTGTGATACAGCATCGGAAGGTGGAAGGATACGGAAGGCGCTATCAGAAAGTCAGAATATGTACATGTCAGTGGTTTCAACTTTTATTTATAAAATTCATTTTAAAGGCGAGAAGAGTTCTTTAACGCACATTAAAATGAATTTCCAAACTGCTGTTCGAGCCGATACAGAGGCTCATCAATAATAGACGAAATATTTGTCACAAGCTGCAGCAAGCAATGTGTCCTGCATTTTGTGACTAACAGGAGCCCAGTAATATACTGCGGCCAAAAAAGAAACAGGCCAAGATTTTTCCAGAGACCCGTTAATGTTGAGAATTTTCCATGCAGGCCGCACGGATATAGTTTGCACTAGCGCTGCACAGTGCTGTTGTATCCCAAATAAAAAAAAAGTATAGAAGTGCTCACTGAAAGCCTCTTCTACCTCCTGATTCTCGTATTAAAACGTCTAGGCGTGCGAAGATTACAAGACCAGATTCTACGACATGACGACGCACTACCAGTTTCACATATACGCCAATACACATTCTCTCACGCAAGGGTCAGGCTGGACACAAGTGGTACGCTAGAGATAATTACAAATTCACTCATAGAAAAGGACAATTGTGTAACAATTCTGGCTTGAAGAAGCCGCAACAAATCAAACCAAGCCCTAGACTCATGCATGCAACGTATCCAGATGTGTACTACACGACGAACAGATGCAGACTCCGTGGCGAGTCTGTCACGCTGATTCTCGCGCTATCAGAGTTGTGAGCACTCAATGAAGAATTCAGACAGCGTCAATCCCTTCATCTCTTCCTCCGCCAGCCTTCGCTCGCGCTAGTGGACAGCACTGTCAGCCTCCGCTCGAGCCTGCCAGCCCAACTATGGGCCGAGAAATCCGCTTCGAGACCAGAGTCTCGGAACCGCAAAAGTGGCAGGTGTCGGGGCTCACAAAGACGACGCTACAATCTAATCTCATTATTGATTCGGCGATAAATTTGCTTTCTTCTCCACCAAGAACCACCGTGCTTAAAGCGTTTTCGCGACGACGTATACTTCAACCTGCTCACATGCGTTTACCTGTCTACACGGACTTCTACCATATCACGACCATTAGGTATCAGCAATGTACGTAGAAAAAAATCTCCAATCTGAATGGTCGAGGTGATGCGTAAGCGTAGACTTTTACCATACAGAAAAGAACACAGTTCTGAAGTTCCCTAAACTTTGTTTTCACGGGCCATCAGCGTGCAAGATTTCATCTTGGTAGCCTTCTTAGCATCTGGAACGGCTCAAAAGAGGGCGCACACTGCAATAATCGAAATGCGTCTTGGGCTATAAATTGTCACAGAGCGCGAATCCTCCAAACATGCCGAAATTCTCATGACATTTACAACTCCCGACGTCGACTTTACAGGTCGTCCTACAAGGGCCTTTATTGCACCATCACAAAGTTACTTCAACAACCGCT